>JAQISU010000115.1:9205000-9372500 GCA_029339505.1 Unio delphinus | reverse complement strand
AAAAGATGGACAGGTAGCGTTGACAAGCGGCGGTAACCTAAACTGTCAAAAGGTCTTCCACATCAAGCTGTCTGAATGGAACATCAGCAATGGGATATCAGTAATTTTACATTTTGATTAATAAAACCGCCAGTTATATATAATGAAATTAATTAAATCAGATGTTATTTATAGTGGGAGAAATTTCAATAGATTTATTATCTGCTACACAGAACCAATATATTTTATGTGCACGAACTGTTCATCAGTAGTATTATAGGAGGAAGAATGATTGATTCACAATATTATTTATATTCTTGTTCTTTGATCGCTGCGACAAACCCATAAGACAATTGCATGCATGAATTCAATGTGTCTGTACGATAAAACATTTTTGTTTATGTTCAAACATGAATGGTTCAGTTTAATCTCTGGCATTTCACAGGGTATTGCTAAATACCATTAATACATCGCCAGATAACAGTCTTGGCTGCTTCTTACATGATGTCGAGTTTATAACTGCCCTTGTAAAAGACTAGATAGCATATTCTGATTGAAGATGAGATTAAATTGTTGATACGAAAGAAAGAACCTTCTCTAAAAGCACGAAAGAAGTGGTGTGCAAACATTATATTTTGTTATTGGTTAAAATTACATGTACAGCAATGTACAGGCAATAAATACAGCCTAACGCACCCCCCCCCCCCCCCCCCGAAATGCGTAATGTGACGAAAAGTCTATATTTCGCAATATTTGAGTTTTTTTTCCGAAGGTGATGATGCCTTTAGTCTTTCACCGTTAAATGATTGTACATTAAACATGTAAACGTGTTCAAATACTTTTTTGCATAGTTTTATTTCCATAATATCTCCATTCCTGTGTGATGTTACTTACTTTAATTGTACTATAAGAATGCGTTTAATTTAGTATACATAAGTGCCAACGTAGCTATAGTAACTATTGTTTTCTCCCGTGTTCATTTAAAGGATGTAGAGGGAACAGTGACAGAATGTATGAAGATGTTAAAATCAGAAGGACTTCATTCCATAGTCTTTCCTACGATAGGAACGGGCGGATTCAAGTATCCTGCCAAAGATGTGGCATCCGCCATGTTTAAGTCAGTCAAACAATTTTGTCAGAATAATCCTGGATATCCTTTCCACCTCACTATTGTCCTGTTTCCACTCGCAAAGGATGTCAATCAGGTGTGTCATTAACAGTCTCCATCTACAGGCCATATCTATACAATCCATCTTTAATCGTGGCTAATTGTATATACCAATAAAGGGAGACAACTAAATTAAATAAATGACAAAGACTATGTTTGGATCTTGAAACTTTCAAATCAGTTTTCTTTTTGATTCATTTGGATTGTATACACAGTTCATATATGCTTTCTGCAAATGTGTAGAGCAAATTACCTAATTCGTCTATTTATCACAAGGCAAATCTCGATATTCTGGATTTAGTTTGAATGTATAGATCCAGAAATATATTTTACACGGTATATATAAGTATATACGTAAATAAGGAACTACTTATGAAATGAAATAACTCACGTTTCTTTGTGATAACAAAAGCCACATCCTGTACAATATTACATAATTATAAAATAATGCAAAATGTTATTTGTGTCTTTTTAAGATACTTATTCAAATGGTATCAATATTCACTTGTCAAGAATAACTGTCACGTTAGCTTTTCAAAATGATTTAGCAAAAATTGTAGGCCATATTTAGCTTTTCAAAGGAGTAAACGGAGCCCCAAGTGGTCGAGTGGTCTAAATCAATCACCGTTACGGATTACTACCATATCACCTCTATTTGCGTGGGTTCGAGTCTCAGGCTCAGACACTGTTGGTACGTGCAAACGGTTGAGAGTAGCTTCGCTCGGGTTGGTTTTTCTTTCCGGAATTTTCCTTGGTTACTCTTACACCATTTATACTGGCAGCCACGTAAAGCATACACTCGCAAGACTTTGACATTTGTCATAATATGTAATACATTACGTGAATGATGCTACATAGTTCTTAAAGTGTTGTCTATTTTAGTAATAATGCCATCATTTGTCGATTATAAGCACAGGAGATATCTAATAAATTAATATGAAATCGTCAAAGCGTGTTTAAAAATAGTTAAATAAATGACAACTCCGAATTTCGTTTTCTTTACAAGCCCTAGACAAAGCGCTTCTATGTCGCAACGTGTGTTGAGATGGTCTTTAATTACGAGTGTCGTGACTCGATCTCTATTTTCAGTCTGGAGATACAGTTAAAGATATGTTATACAATGGCTTCTATGATTCATAAGTACATAAGTGTTAAGTAAAACAATATAAAAGTGATCGCAAAATGGTAGCTTATTAAATTTTAAGTGATAGGTTTAAGTTGCCCACAATACAGAAATAAGTTAACAACAGTTTGTACATATATGGTGACAAGCAATTCTACAAAAAAAGGAAATGATGGACTTTATAATTAGTGGCATATCTATTTACCAGGTATTTAAGGACATTCTGAATCAGACTTTCCAGGATGTACAAAAGGATGTCACTGGGAAAAAGAAGGGAGTTCGTTTTGCTGACAGTAAATATTGATCATTTTATTTTTATTTGTCAATATGTTTTACAAGGTGAGTTGGTGTACAACCGAAAGCATTTGTGTTTTCGATACGTGTACAATAAATCATCTTCCCAGTATCAGTGATGTTTCGACATCAAAGTCATGCATTGATTATGAATATTAAGACTTATCTGCCACTTGTTCAGAATTGTCCTATTAGGTTTCGTTTTCAGATCAAGCTATACTTTAACCGACAAATGCACAAAGTTAGAAAATGTATGTTACTTTCTAGCACTTTGGGTAATGAGTGGACAGTCATATTATAGACTTACTTGCGACATTGTCTTGTATTTTCATCAGGTTATGATAAGTAATTTGTTGAAATCATGGAATTGTTTTCAAGTTCAAGATGTCCCCGATGATGAAACCGTTTTCAGTGAAAACCTAACAGATATTGACCACGAGAAACGTCATTTTGTGTTGCTGAAGTTGATATCGGATAGCATGGAACAGACAAAGGAGGCTTTCCAGGCAATACAAAAACAAGTTGATCACGACTTCTTAGGACATGAGCCACTAAAGAACAACGTGATTCGCAAACTGCGGCTAAGTGATGTAGGTTTAAAATATATGCTAACAAAGGCTGCCTGAAGTTTTGTTTTAGAGACAAAACGCATTTGGATCCTGGTACCCATACAATTATCAGAATTGTCGTTTAGCTGAAGATACTCGAATAGACAACGTTACATTGCTTGCTGAGATACATTTACGTGGGTGAATCTTTTCCCTAGAATCGGCGTTTTTCTTGTATTATTTTGTTAGTAGAGATTACTGTTGTCTTACCCACACAAATAATCATGAATTCCTCATTTCGTTAATAATAGCCGAATGTATGCGAATGTATGCGACCGCAATGCGTTTATAGTGGCTCGGAAAACAAGACGATTGAAAAGAGGATGAATGATAATGATTTTGATTTTCAAGAGATAGTAATTAATTCAAATAAACTTTTAAAGAATATATCAGGAATGGGAAATAGTATGCTTTTCAGCTTCATTATTTGACACTCTCAACATTGTGACGTTCAAAGAAAGTTCCCAATTGGTGCATCTAAATGTACATTTCAGCGTAATATTTGGTTAGGTATTATTCCTCTGAAATAGTAGTTATCGTATTGAATGAATCGCTTATGATGGTTATTTATATGCTATTCAATACAGTTGGATTTTGTGTACGACACTCATTGATATCGACTTCATTATTAAATCACCGAATCAGCCGAAGCTCGGGGAGCCACAGACAAACTGTGTACAGCCGCCATGTCTGAGTTGTTTCTGTCACTTACTTTTACTTTCGTCATAAATATTGAATGCTTGTATTGTTCCTGTATGCGTGGTTACTTTGCGTACATATTATAGATCTGTCTAATATGCTGTATTTTAGATCCAAGAAATAGAAATGATATGCAGGAAATTAGATGTTGAAGTCGAGATTTCAAAGCCAAACAGTGAAATAATCTTTGAGGGTACTACTGGCGATGTAAGGAGCGCTAACGAGCAAATACTAAAGTTGCTCACAGTAAGTAATGCTATATGTTTAACAAATATATCTTGAAATTCATTTTTAATGTAATACTAGTGCTAGTATTTTAAGATTTCAAGACATTATATGCGTTTTGTTTTCTCGATGATTAAGTTTTACCAACTGATAGTCATGTGACAATTAGACTAACAAGACAAACGTTTCCAGCAGTATATCAGAGATTTTATTGTCAGACGGTAGGAAATATGAATAATCAAATTGCACGTCATATGTTTGGCTAGAAATTATTTTTTTCTGATTGTTTATTTATTTTCTTAATCAGTTTACTATTAGGCATTAAAACTGGATCGCAAGGGTAGTATTGTACAATCATTAGTTTCACCATTACGTCATTTACAATGCAGCCTGAAAGAATACGTAATTTCATTGGTGCATATATTTTGGTATCTTTTAGCACCTTTTCGTTCCTACCTGTGGCCCAGATAAACCTAATAAATATTCCAAATTTGGTTTCCTTGATGACATTGATTATTGGACGTATGTATCTTATCCAAGAGCTAAGAGCTAAAAGCTATTCAGCTACAAGTGAATCGTGTTCATTGAGTAAAATTAACGATGAGAAATGGAACTGAAATAATATCATAATTTAATTAGTTTACTCGGCGTTAAGCCGACATAATGCAATATGAATAACAAGAGCCATATAACTAGAGTATGTTTTTAATATACATGTATTCATAAGTAACGATATGCCTGCAGAAATGAATAATCAAGGAGAAAACATATATGTGATCAAGTGATTGTGTTTTCTCTTAGATTTGTTGTAAAAGAAATGTATGTAGCTAGTCTACTAAATTTATCATTTGACTGAGAAAGACATGAGAGATTCAAAGTTTCGATACGTTGGAGAAAAGTGCCTCAGCAAATATTTGTTTGTATTCATGATTCAAAAATGGCATACATAAAGGTAATTATACTATATTCCAGTCATATTTTGGTTATATAATACACGAAACCTCCTTTATTTTAATCTTCTTATATAGTGACTTAATTATAGAGTTAAATTATGTGTTAGTATTCGACAACAAGTAAAAGTTACTTTATATGGATCATTTGTTATTGTATATAGGTACGGATGCAACTGTATTTTATTTTAATTAACATTTATAGTGCAATAACCAGTTGAAATGAAACATCAAGAGATTCCTTCCATGAATATATAAACTGGTCATTCAATCTTTGTTTTATTAGACAATATAATACTACAACTTCAGTCTGAGACAGCTATATATACTTACATATATATATATATATATATATATATATATATATATATATATATATAAATATATATATATATATATATATATATATATATATATATATATATATATATATATATATATATATTAATGTCATGTTTAGTCTAGATTTGATGTGGTCAGAGATGTCCATAATTTATTATAATTATATAACATTAAATATTTTTCTATGAGTAATGAATTACAGTTTCATAAACCGTTTGACATAAACTTTAGTATTGGCATTTTGCGTATTATGCAAAGTAGAACTTTACCAGGTTATTTGTATAATGCCTGCGAAATTTGTATAGTTCGTCCCTTTGAAGGTATTTCAACACCTTAAAGAAATATCAAATCTACTATCAAATCAAAGTAAGCATATTTTCAGTGATTGGTAAAGTGAGATCTACGATATTATACAATAATAAAATAATACAAATATGTTGCTGCTTATCATCCTCTTTCAGGGTTATTATTTTTTCTTACAACTATTCACGTTGCAAACCAATCTCCAGCATTAACCGTTAGAAAGGTTTACCAAAGATATTATAAAAATATACTGTTTTAAAATCAAACAGCGTAGTACCGCACTTCATTTTATGTATGATACAGACGCGACTGACGTAATCGTTGATAGTTTGAACTGTGTAGTATATACAAAATATGAAGAATAAAGGATATATATATATATATATATATATATATATATATATATATATATATATATATATATATATATATATATATATATTATCATCTTAATTAACACCGATACGTTATTCAAAAGAGTTTGATATTCCTTCATATTTGATTATTTCAATGATGATAATAGCTTACAAAGTTGTCACCTGTTTTAGTACTCATACCGTCTTTAATCATTTTAAAAGCACATGAATAATAATATTCCTGATATTTGTACTTATAGTAACTCAAGTAGTTAGGAAGGAAAAACAAATACAGAGCAAGTTAAAAGACAAATTCGTGGAAGATAATATTATGTCATTTATGTCCTCAGAAGATAATTATAGCTGTCACGTATGCTTTGTTAGTTACGTCACATTTGCTTAAGTGTACAGATAATATCAGCAACAAATTCAGACCAATAATTATTAAGCTTAACACGTGACACATTCAGGCAAACATTACTAATTTACGTCAATGTTTGTTCTAAATCCATTGAAAAGTCCTACTGGAAAAACGTGATGTGTTAACACATTTATATTTCACGGCATCATACATCTCACGATGAGTAAATACTTTCTGAAAACTGATGTGTCTGTTGGTCGTATGGCTTTTATGGCCTTTACGAATATTTGTACAGTTTATTTGTACACAAGCACCAATTAAGATTGATATACATTGTCAAGGCAAATCAGCTTTCTTGGGAAGAAAAAAAGATTCCAATAATATGGCCTCATTCTCATTATGATGTTCTCTCTTTGATTGGAGTCATATTCGGAAAATAATTTTACATTGTGGTCCTAGCTTACATTAATATGGGTTTATATCACTGCTATAAATCTTTAACAATATTTGCAGACACTTAATGAGTCTTTACAATCTGTGACTGTGGGAAGACTGATGCAGCAGTATTATGAATGGTGTTATGAAGAGACGAAACACCTTCTTATACCTTACTCCAAAAAATTGGGATCGAGTTGGAAATCGCTTTCACAAAAGGTGACAAAACGTACGAGTTTACTGACACAGATGATCTGAAATATTGTGCCGATTTTTCAACGTATCTGGAATTTGAAGTAAGCAATAATTCCAATACGGTCAGTGTCGTTCGACTGGATAGAATGACGGGTAGGTTTATACGTAATCTTGAACTAGTTTAATACATGGTGCACATAGTAACATACAAGCACACATGCCTTTGCAATTAACTATGTCTTTGATAGACATACATAATTCTGAAGCCAGAGAAGCAATATTCATTTACAAGTGTTGGTTTAAACTTTCTGTCAATTCATAGATCAATGCTACGGTTATAACATAAGCAATTAATCATAATGATTGCATGGAACAAAATGTAATTATAGCATATGGGACTCACTGAGACCTCTCCAAAGATCAAAATCAAAATTTGTGTTAAACATATTAAATATCGGGAATATTTTGGAAACGTATCATATCTAGACGAAACGCGATCAAAGATATAAATAATTTGCAAATGTTTATCTGCAACATTTACCATATTGAATGATGATCATCACAAATACACTGGTATTAGACATTGATCTCAAATAGCTTTTTATTCAAAGATAATTCCACATAGTACAATAGTTTATTGCCAACTTTATTGAAAAAAAACGTATTGTTTGAAATATGCCAGCGATAAATTAGATAAATATTTTTTTTATCGAAATATCAGATCTTGTGTAATTATTATTAGGTACGTCTCCAATTGGTTTAGTATCGAAGGTAAATGTAGGTGGGAAATCAACTCTCCCTATATACTTGTATCATGCTTGCACGCAATTTTGCCCACTTGATTTGAAAAATGAAAACATTAGTGAAATTAATTTAGGTAATCTAACGTGTAATCTCTCTTATTATGTTGACCATGCATCGCTTTCTCTTGGTGGTTCATAGAGTTAGAACCACAAATTTATTTTATAATCAAATTCATTTTCAATGTTAACGTTACAAAGTTGTGGCAATATTTCCTCATGGCTAAAGCTTTCATATCTTCACGTGTTACCTCTGGCACGTTCCACACTCAAAGCGAATTGATTATATAACACAATTATCTATCTCCCAGTAATTATAGATATCTTTACAATTGAATTATCCTACCAATGATCTGTATGATCGCAGTATTTCCATCGACTTAGTCTTATTCTTCAGTCTTTTCCTAAAACTATCGATGCATCTCTAGCTGAACAATGTCAGAAATGTACTTTCATCATTTATGACCTGAGTACACCAAATATTGCCCAATCCAAATGGAAATAGAAGCATGTTAGCGTTTTTAGCCCAGCAAACACAATATTAACCCCACTGTAGAATTATTTAGAATATCTGTCTTCTTTCGGATTGAAAATTCGTAGCCAATATTTGAAAAATACTTCTATATTTTATACACTCCATACTAATTCATCCCAATTCGTTATGTAAGAATCAGTTTGGAGTAGACTTAGATGTATTTACAAAATGACAAACGAGCATTTTCAATATTATTGGCATTATAAAAAACACAATCCTATGGCCCTTGATAAAAGGAGCTATCGTAGCGTGAAACAGACGACGAAACAATCCATTTACGGGTAATCGAACAAAATTGTGAAAGACTTTGTACCCATATATGCATAACCTTCAGTGCCTGAATGGACATCTCTTTCTGACAAATATACCAACAGATTGTTAAACAAAATATGCATCCTAAATTCTATGATTCAATATTTACCTCCATATGGTCATTATACCACTTATAGTAACTTCTGAGACAGCCGCCACAGCAAAATACAACGACTGTTGTTTTTTCCATATCCACTTGTAAGTTCCACTTTAGGGAATATGTATGCAGCCAGTTGAGTATATCTAAGTTCCACTTTAGGCAATATGTATGCAGCCAGTTGAGTATATCTAAGTAAGTTCCACTTTAGGCAGTATGTATGAAGCCAGTTGATTATATTTAAGTTCCATATTAGGCAATTTTCATTCTGCCAGTTGAGTATATTTAAGTTCCACTTTAGGCAATATGTATGCATCCATTTGAATATATTTAAGTTCCACTTTAGGAAATTTGTATGCAGCCAGTTGAGCATATTTTGCAACTGAAGAGCAGTGTCAGTAACTACAATTAATTTGCATAATACAGTGAAATCGTTCTATATTTTGGTACAGTACGTCTTTATATCATAACCAGTGTTTCTTCATAGTCACTAATACAGTACAGATATTATTTTACAGCAGATAATAATAATAATAATAATAATAATAATAATAATAATAATAATAATAACAATATGAATAATATGAATAATGCAAGTCAGAGTAAATGACACCTTACCTTATGTATTCAATAACCAGGTGGTTTGCAGCCATTACCTGATAACTGGAATCAAAAGGACAAAAACAACCTGGGGGTTGTTACACTACAAACTACGGAACATGAGTATTCGGATGTTGAAACCAACTTCAAGAGTACAATCGGCAGCTTCAAGCTCAAGTTGATACACAGCGTAAGAATGTTCAATCAGACCTATCCTTTTCCATGCTACTTCCCAAATTTGTTGATGTCTGATCTCGAGTTGAACATTATTTGTCAGTGTGGTAAAATCTTTGTATTATTCCGTATCTCTTTCCAGACATTAGAAGCTCTTGGTCTTTGTTTCTAATGAATTGCAATTATCCTGTTTGTCGATGTAGATCAGTATTCATTATTTGCACAGACATACACATCTAGATTATGTTATAGTTTATGGTGCCGCAAATGATTTAGCCAGTGAGCTTTGCTTGAACATAGAGGAGTAAATGTCATATTGTGTGTTGAGGCCATGACAGTTCAACATATTTTCGTATACAGTAGAAGTTTACAAAACAATTGTATAAAGACAAATATTATGATTCGCTCATTTTACGAAAAAAAGTTATAAGGAGCTTTCTATCCTCACGTTACGGCCTGGGTGAGGAGGGAGCTGATGATATGGACACAAGTAGGGCACAAAATGGTGTGTGTATGTCTTCGCCGTCAAATATTATTCGGCAATAGCAAATATATCATACATTTTTAATCCTGCTTAATACATTGTCTTAATATATATTAAGTCTGTCATAAGCAAGCGAATGCGGAATATACTTTGATATAGTTATGATGGAAGACGCAGACAAAAATATGACTTATTCAAGTGAGATGCAGTAACAAAATAATGAACAGGGTACACAGGAAACATATACAAGAAGCGAAGAAAAAGCAATTTTACAATCTCATCACGCTGCACACATATGCATACCAAATGAAGACGTTTTAATTGGAAGCATATCTACATTCAACACAGACAAACTAGTGAAAAGAATGTAAAGACTTTTCCTAAAGAAATAACTCACTACCAATGTTCGTGAATATTCATTGACATTGTATTGAGTTGGTTGGGCGGTAATTAATCTGCTATCCACTATTAAATAACATTTACTGTTAGAAAGATAGCACGAAGTCTTTCAAATCATATTGCAGCGTTTACCTTAACAAAGACAATGCAGCAATACAATCCTTTTGTATCATTTACTTTAGCACGAAAAGCACAGTCTTAAAACTATATTGTATCATTTACTTTAGCAAGAAAAGCACGCAGTCCTAAAAAGTATATTGTATCATTTACCTTAGCTAGTAGACCACGCAGTCTTAAAAACTCTATTTTAACATTTACTTCAGCAAGAAGAGCACGCACTCTTAACAATCCCATTGTATCATTTATTTTGTATCCTGATAAAAATGGCAAAGATCACCAAAATTCTAAATGACATGCAATAGTCATAGATATGTCATTTCGTTTATTTATCGGGTCATTCAAACAAAACCTAATCAGTACAGCAATACTTATACATGACGAGGAGATTTAAATGTGCTGCAAAAGTATACTATGCCTATTGAAAACGAAAGATGAAAGCATACAAGATTGAATACAATGTGACCAAGGTATTCTGCCAACAATGAAAACGAAAGCATTTTGACACACGGAACAGTAACGGAACAACGCGAGAGAATATCAATTAATTTCTTGTTTTTGCACAAAAAAATTATTTCATATATGCAAACAACCAAACATGAACTTATTTCCATAGATTGACAAACTGCGTCTGCTAAAAGCAGGGAAGAATGTCACTGACAAGTATGTCTGTGTCATAATAGTTACAAATACGTCTGTCATAATAGTTACAAATACGTCTTTCATAATAGTCACAAATATCTCTCTCATATAGTCACAAATACTTCTTTCATAATAGTCACAAATACGTCTTTGTCATCATAGTCACAAATACAACTATGTCATCATAGTCACAAATAAGTCTATGTCATAACAGTCCCAAATGAGTCCATACTATTTAAAGACTCTAATGGCATAGCAGGAAATTCAAGGTATCGGGCTTATGTTTGTCGTGAAAATTCATATTGTGTAATTATATTAATGCATCATCAAGTTGATCAGTTTATTTGTCTCAATCAGCAAACTTCAAGGTTATCTTACAATAATTAGAGTTCAGGTTGCAATGAATGTTTTAATGTTTGCTCAAAACTAAATTATTTATTCCAAACCCTTGCCAGATGAAACTAGTCTTAGAGAAAGGTACATTCATTGTTAAAAGAAAGTGGTGCAAAGCCACCCTAGGCATCAGCCGAATAGTGCATAACTCTTTTGGAAATATAATTTCAGCATCACTGTTTGTTTTCAAAGACTACGTCCATCTATGGTACTGCTATCCTCGGTTAAGTAGATTTTAGTTACAACACGCTGTTGTAATAAAACATATCTTCTTAGAAATCTTTCCCCATATACTGAATGATCCTAACCCGTTCGGGTCGTTTGTACAACAATGCAAATAGTATCTGCAAAAACGGTCAAAAATACATCCGTATGCTCGTTTAAGACCGTCATTACTGGTCATTTATTCCATTATAATGTATATATAACTAAATTGGAGATCAATATTGTCTAGTTATTCTTGAGGTCAGTCGCAACATCGTGGTCTTGTTGGATTTGCCGATCACATGCAATGACATCCAATAAATCGCTTTGTTTACTTACTTACACGTGTCTACATTGTGTACAGCCATTGTCGTTCTTCGAAATCAAGATGAGAGGAGTGGAGAAAATGTGTGTGTGTGTGTGTGTGTGTGTGTGTGTATTATGGATTTTTATTGTAACTGTAACCATTTTTTAGTCATATCGCTACGATGTCTGCAATGTGGCAATGTATAGTGAAAGCACTAAGAATCGTGCACCATGTATCTTCATGTCCCACATGCAAATAGGCTATGATCCATTCATGGCAGGAATATGCGTATAATAATGTATAGTCCATTTCATGTAAAAGGCCTAAATAAATTGAATCCATCTTACCCAGCCATCTTTCACAGGGTTCAATAATTAGCTGATCTCGTGGACAAATTGCACAAATACACGAAGCTCTGAATAAGGGTTGTAATATTTATTGACCTCGTTACACCGTTGAAGACATTTCATGTAATACTAGTAGAGAACACTATATTAAATCATCCTTTTAACGTTGTATGATATGCATCTTTAATTATTAGGCATGTATATTAGTGCAAAGTTCACTGTGACTTCCTGAGATGTATATCATTCCATGTAGCTTAGTAAACAATTATCCCAAATTATGAACATGCGACCATATTAGACACAAACCCCTTGAGAAGCAAAATTATTATGGTGATTATGTTCATAAATTGATTCGTTTTCCTTATAAGAACGTGAAAAACAGAATTCAAAATATGATACACTTTCATGTAGGATAGATAAAATAGTGTAACATAATCCTAATCCATGTCACGTGGAGGAGTACAATATCACCACGCCGTATGCAGAAATTTGTGGCAGTTGTTAACAGAACAACTTAAATGCAGTTTTCACACAAAACACATGAGCTGTTACAAGAGTAAAGCTGAAATGACCTCAATGCACGAAATAATATGTCAAATATAATTCAACCTCAAGGAGTTACGAAGCGTTTTGAAACATAAAATTGCATCGAATAAAGTTAGATATCTCCGTAATGCGAGAAAAGCCTTCACAGTTTAAACCCCTTACTGGTCAAAGTAACGAGAATTTCTAGCCTAATACACATCTGTTTACTCAGTCCATTGGGTTCATTTAACTTACTAAATCATACAACTTGAAAAGAAGTTACTGTTGTGCTCTTTCGCACACTAGAGGACTTTCGTTGAGAGAGAGAGAGAGAGAGAGAGAGAGAGAGAGAGAGAGAGAGAGAGAGAGAGAGAGAGAGAGATGGGGGCAGGCGTAGAAAAAGAAGAAAGCCCACACGTTGGTAGTACTAATACAAATGCAAAACAAACATCATCTTTTGAGTCCTTAATTAGTATTCACCATACATTAATTTTTCTATTTCTTGTCTTTTATACCTGACGCAAAAGTCTGCATTGTCTTTAGTATATTTGTCCTTAATTTGCGTTAATTTGTAAAGGACATATTTATCACTTTATTAAAATATAAAATCTCATATCTACAAATGTTAATATTATCCTTCTCTATATAATTACGTGCAAACATCTCTGTATTTAGGACAGTATAAAATCGGTCAATGCACTGGGAACATGTGTATGAAAATAAATACATTCTTTTAATCAGTAATATAATTGCACTTGACAATACCAGAACGAAAAGGACTTAATTTAGTTCGTCTCGGAGACACCGATATAATCAATACGGTTTGTTCCTGTAATCATTGCCATTCTTGTTTACGTCTAAAAAATGATTTAAAACTATTATTAACCTAAAATAAATATTTAAACAACAAGTTTGAAGTTCGTATTTTCTCTTTTATCAGCTTGATATCTATATTAAACCATTCATATACAATGCATGTCGCATTACACCCCATAAAATAATGGCTGGATAATTAAGGAATTAATATTTGTCAATACACGCTCAAAGGATTGGCAACGCCTGGCGACTAGGAGTACACGATACATGTTACAACGCTTACCGTATATACCTAACCATATCGAAAGCATGAAACCTATCGATAGAGTAAAAAGAAATCTGTTTAATAAATCATTCGCATCAGTACAGTTAACATCCACTTCGATGGCGTTAATGAAATCGCAAGATAAAGATGGATTTCCATTTTTAAGGAAAATCTTTCCTCGCCTTACTACTGGAGGTTGTTGTTGCTGTAGGATTTAACGCTTTTTCTCGGCACAAGATATATATATATATATATATGGCAGCCAGTATAAATGGTGGAGAAAGAGCCCGGGAATACCCGGGATAAAGCCATCTTTCTCACGTTCACACATTGAGTACGCGACTCGAGCCACGGTGACAGATGTGAGATGGCAGTGATTCGTAACGGTGAACGATTTAGACCACTCGGGGTCCCTTATTGTAGATTAAAGAGATCTACTCATAATAAAACTGGTCGAGTTTTTGAGGATGAGGATGAAAAAAATAGGGAAATGCAAAAAGATTTAATTAAAATTTCATTGAAAGGTTACGGAAGTACGGTACCAAACTTTATGGATTACGATCGTTTAACCTTGTTTTGTGGTTCCGTTTCGTATAGTAATGTACCTGGTTTATAAAGGAGGGAAAATAACACCATTTGTTCGCAATAATTTGTATATAATCTGCATATTTTTTCTTCCTAGCCTTTCATAATTGCAATAATTTACTTCCACATGTAAAGTAAAATTATGACGGATATATTTTTTGTGCTCGAATTTATGAACGATATAATATTGGGACAGGTGACATTACCATCACGCCAGTTCGGCTTTGAAATTCATTACACATTTTAGTAAGCTATCCCGCGATACCTGTTTGTAAATTTAATATATTAAAATTGCTAAAAATGTTTAGACTGAAAAAACGGTTTACATAGGAGCTCAGCATATGTTATATGGGTCCTTTTCAACTAGGTACGTATGTTGCCCCAGAGCAGAAACACCAATCTCAAATACCGTCGACTGTAACATAGATTAACGCGCAGGGCCCATTGAGCGCGGGGCCCAATTAGGCCAAATCTATCATATCGGCGTAAGGCCGGCCCAGATGAAAATGGTTTGAAGTTCAGAGCTACTATTGCATACACTTTAACTATACATCGGCGTCTTACGAACCAATACATTAATGTTTTCTGGTAAATGTTTTCAGTCATTCAGCGATCTCAATTATTTACAATAGGGTGTTTATTTTACTACAATAATTAGCTTACTTAGCGGAAAACCTAATTAGCTGGATATGACCATCAGATATTTAATTAAGCAATGTTTCATTTCCACGGTTCTCATAGTCTCATTTCCCTCGTGCAGGATATTTTGCATATACATCAGCATATGTCGGGGTGGGTGGAGATTGTTACCTAGTTAATTAGCACCGACTCATATTTACACAATGTATTTTCCTACAGATCAAACGTATCCGAAATCGAACGATTTACCAGCAATATGCGTTGAAAAGGAGATTTATGCAGAACCAGTACCCGAATCTTCAATCAGTGGAGAAGACACTGTGGCATGGAACGACGTTGGACAATGTTGACAAAATTAACCTCAATGGTTTCAACAGAAGTTATGCCGGCCAAACATTTGGTAAGAAAATTAAACGTAACCTGTTTGCGAATGTTTGAAAACAAGCTATTTCCAAATTAGAATAAAAGCCGTTGGAGGGTCTTACTTAGTTTTGTCCTACAAGATTTACCAAACCTCAGCCTGAAGATAGAAATGTCAAGTTCTTGTATGTTTCGTAATTGATGGATCTTTTACCAATATTTTAATTTGTCTAAAACAGGAAGGGAACGGTTTCTTTGAAATTGATAAACGATACACTTTAAACAGGTAAATTTACAATATTATGTTATGTAGATCCATAATCAGGGCGATATGTTTGAATTTCATGCTGACCGCTACTTTTATCTCATAATATATTTGATATACAACAGAAATTTGAGTCACTTTTATAAGCTGATATATTTTAGCTTGGAATATAACCTTATGACCTAGTCAAAATTACATGATCCATATGAATGAAAAAATACATAATCATGTCCAGGTTGGATGAAGTATTCTAATTACCCCTTGTCGGTACATAGCATTGTAAGCATTATCAGATTTAAAAAACTTTGACATATTGTTGTAGAGTTTTAAGTTTTATGATCTGAGTTGCCTCAATAATGAATTTATCATTTGTATTACATATTACTCCTTGCATACATACACCCACTCACAAACACCCACATGTAAGAAAGACATGGATTTTGACAGAGCAATTAATGTTTTTGATATATTATAAGTATACAATGAATAATGCAAGACATGTTACGGAAACATAGTTACCAGTTTTGTTATTGTTGTATGAGGCAATGAAAATTTCAAACGTTTAAACGTTTTTGTCGTCAATAATGCACAGTTTGTCTCGGGCACATACTGCAGCATGCTACTTTTGTGATCATTGAAATGATTTAGTTACTGTTATATACTAAAAAAAAAGAAAATCAATTACTAAGATAGAGAATCTAAGACAGAATAAACGAAGTTTTTAGAAATGTAACGGCATTTGTTTCTTCGGCCAAAGCTAGGCAAACGTCGTTCAAGAAAACTATTTTAATAGGAAATCTTTGATACAAATCTGATATAAAATGTATAAATAATAAATAATTATAAATACCAATAATGTATCAATGTAATCAATAATGTATCAATGTATCAAATGTATAAATAATGATATAAATCAATAATAACCACATCTCTTGCTATAACATTCATCTAATAATGAACAATACATTTATCACATTAGTTTTTTTTATCTAACAAAACATCCCCCTCTCCTTATTTCACTACTTTATAAAAGTGATTCGTAGAACATTTCTTTGCACAATTGAACTAATCATGAAGGCATTACGATTTTAATAATAACGCATTATTTATTTTTTTACTGATTGACAGAAGATGGTTGAAAAATGTAGGAGTGAAATTTTCTATTTTCATACTTCTGACTGTTGTTCTTTGTTACTGACTCTGTAAGTCTTTTTTTATCCCATGCGTAACACGGTAAAGCGAATCTCATAAAATCCAGTTGTCAAATGGTTCAACTCTTTTATTACTAAAATTGTTTGCATTATATCGTGCTATTGAATAATTCTACTTAAAATTGCCAACGCCAGGAATGAGAAGAAAGTAAATACATTAGCTAAAAATATTGTATGTTTTGCTTTCACAGGTAATGTTTGGTATGGGACGGGTGTTTACTTTTCAACGCAATCAAACTACGGATGTGATGATAACTACACGAAGAGGGATGCAAAGATGCATAAATACATGTACCAGTGTAAAGTTCTAACAGGAAACTCCACCGTAGTGAAAAAGGGTTACACGGAGAGACATCCACCCATTGACCTCGCAACAGGGAACAAGTATGATTCTACATCGAGTCCGAACATGGATGAATACGTCATTTATAGCGATACACAGTCATATCCAGAATATCTTATTGAATTTGAATAACTTAAGACAAAACTATCTTTTGTACCATATTTACATTGTTTTTATTAAATAGATGACTGGCCCGTTTTTTTCTAAGGTTTTCATGTTTTTTTCGGGAATGCTGCCATTGACCACCTTTTTGATTGTCAATTTGCGATGTATTTCAATTGATTTCAAGCGAAAATGTTACTATTATACTACATAAAAGAAATACGAGACATAGGCCATTTGGATTGTCATTTGATTGGTCATGTGTCAATATTTATGTAAAGTATGCCCATTTGTGCTCGTATATATAATTATTACTTAAATTCAAGTACTTCTGTAAATGCTGCTACACACAATTATTAGTTTCAGATTGTATAGTGATATTTGTATGATGAAGGAGGTGACGAAAGCAATGGTTTACATAATTTTCGTTATTGACGAAATCAAAGTTTTAAGGGTTGCCTCTAGAATCATAAATGGTATTTGCATATTGATGTAAATATATACTCGGATAGATGGTTCCATTTTGTTTACTTTTGACACTTTTAATTTGATTTCAGTATTAAATTGTTTGTTTTCTTATTAGAGTGATAATTTGCACTAGTAGGTAGTTATAACTAGTTACTTTATTCTTTATCATCTGTCATATTTTCATGCAAAGACTTTGTTTTGTCTGAGATGTGTGTCAATCTGCATCCTTCAAAGGATGCGTTATCTGTTCGGGAAAGTTGAATTGAGCGTTGAATTGAAAGATGACATATATCTATAGAAATGGTCATACCTTAGGGTTTATCTCCATATTTATCTATACAATTCGTCTTTACTCTTACCCATAGAAAACTTACACTGATTTGTATTACCCGTTTTTATCATAGGATTATATATATATATATATATATATATATATATATATATATATATATATATATATATATATATATATATATATATATACATATGCGTGGTCATCTTTATATATATGGTGACAAAATACAATTTGGCACAATACGATGGTATATAGGTCGTAAGTTTGACATGTTTGTTGACGTGTTTTCTCATTTAATATATTTTTCGGAATAAGTTTCAACATCTTATATACTCAATACTAATTTGAACATCAACATTAATGTATTCATCTCAAACGCCTTATGAATGTCATTAACGGTTTTATCTCTCCTTCTGCAAAACTGTGATATGTATAATGTGTTGTGGCGTTCTTTTCGCTCCAAATATGACATACACGAAAGGATTTTGTCTACGAATTCTGATTTTTAAACAATCCTCTCTGTTATGTCTGAACTCTCTTTAATATAATTGTATGAGATAATTTTCAATTATCATTACCGTACAATAAGATTCATTCATATATATATATATATATATATATACATATATATATATATATATATATATATATATATATATACATATGTATATATTTATATATATATAAACGTATGCCTTTTAATAACTCAGAACATCAGTAACAAGGAATTGTATCGGACGAGAAATGTGTATTTTAATTTGCTTCCGGATACTCACAGTATATCCTTGTACAATTAGGCCACGTATTCATGGCAGATGTATGTATGTATGTATGTATGTATGTATGTATGTATGTATGTATGTATGTATGTATGTATGTATGTATGTATGTATGTACGCACGTACGTACGCACGCACGCTTGCATGCATGTAAGTATCTCTGCGTTCCTTGAATGGTTAGTATATATCTGATAATATGATAAGTACATAAATGATAAATGATTTAATATTTCTATATATCCAAACAAATGCTGCATATGTTTGTCACACACAGACAAACACACAGACAAACACACACACACAGATATATATAAATATATATATATATATATATATATATATATATATATATATATATATATATATATATATATATATATATATATTTATATATATATTAGAAGATGCCTAGGTCCGACTTTAAACCAAGTAAAATATCATTTTGACATTGTTATTTTTTAATAATACGTTTTAATTAAGGAAACATTAATTCTAATCGCACCGTAAACGTACTTCACTCATCACCCAGTACAAAGTGATTGTTTTTTTGGTCTCACTCTCTGCTATTCTGGGCGCTCGCAACATGAAATAAATCGTTAGTTTTGTTTTCTGTAATGCATGTACGAGGAACGATGTGTTAGATTTTATTAGCTCTATGACCTTTCTATGACAATTAAGTCATTTATTAAAAAAGATATTAAAATTCCTCGTACTTTATCGAATAGGCTGAGTGTATTTGCCAAGTTAAATATTCTGTAACTTCCCAATGACATTCAATTCTATACTAGGGGATATGGATTACGAGTAAGTAGATATCTTATCATCTGTTTTAATACGGATCAGATAAAATGCTGGTAGAAGAATAATAGTATATTTAACATGGAATATTAATACGGATATCATAGTTAATTAATTGGATGAAAATTATTAATACGCCAAGGTATGCTAATAGGGCGTGGCACTCCTATAGTCTGAACGACCATGTTACCAAGAATCAAAATCATTCACTTGAACATCATCTTATAATATATATGACATTTTAATGATTTTATAACAGTGTAATTTGACATCGCTGGGTTTTGCGCTGTAATGTATTCATAACATTATAAGTTGATATCAGTGGGTGCTGTGCACTTGTTTGTTTTACCAAATAGTAACGCTAGATGGCTTGGATTCGCTTTATAATGAGTCTTATCAGATTGTGACTTTACTTTTCATGGTTTAATTAGATGAGGATTTATGCATGAATTACTTCACCAGATAACATGAATGACTTCACCAGATAACATGAATGACTTCACCAGATAATATGTTTTGTTTTCAATAGTGAATGAATATATAGTCTATAATGTAATACAATTCCTTCAACAGCTGAACATATTATTGTACACGTGTGTAGTAACTAAATGCACATGAAGTCTTTGCTGTAGTGGCTAAGAAGGTGAGTTCTGGTGTGTGAATTTTGCTTCTAATAATGGTCATACTATTACTTGCCTTTAATCCATGATGCTTCTTAAGATTATTGTGTTTAGTGATTACATCCCCTTATTGTACTCGGCAAGATAAAAAATAAAAACCAAGACTGCTAAGGTGGAGTTTGTTGTTACAAGAATATATTCTTGACATAAGGTAAATCAAGTGAAAAGTTACTTTAATATCGTATGCATTTCCCCATGTGTATAAATATATGATTTCGTGTGCACTGTTTATAACTCATAAGAGTAATTTTTAAGTTTTGCTTTAACCTCATGTATAATTAATATATAGTATGTGTTACTTATACCTGATTTAATTTATATTTATTTTAATTTAATTCTTTGCTTTAAATATTTGTTTCACCTATTACATGCTGTTATCATATAATCTTCTTTACGTGATTTGAATTCTTTCCTCCAATAAATCAGTTGACCTGATATTTTTGTTTGTCAAGACCTAGAGCTCATCTAGATACTGACACACACACACACACACATACACACATACATACGTACATACATACATATATATATATATATATATATATATATATATATATATATATATATATATATATATATATATATGCGTTCGAAAATGAGATAAGATAAGTTGATTGTTTTGTAATGTAAAAAAGCCGGATGTCGAAACGAATGGAAACATTGTTATAATATCAGCAGGGCCCTAGTGTATTTAGGGGCCAATAACTTATTCCAAATGTATTTAATCAAAATCGTTGATCGTTTGTGGCAATTGGGGCATAATTTGAACAGTGGTTTATATCTCGCTAAATGACCTTGTCTGTCGCAATCCGGTCGATTATCTCATGCGAAAAAATATTTCAGGAGATGCAATTGGTTAAAATAAAATCCGACTAGGTGTAGTCACTGTATTTAAATCTGAGCCATTACTATAATATCCATAATCCACTTTCAGGTGAGTCTGCTCTCTGATTCCGCTTTTAAAAACTTCAAATTGGGTAGACATAATTTGGAGGAATAAACTGTTGGTTAATTAATTGAATATATGGGTCAGATATTTATTACATTCCATGATATTTTCCCTTTAGTTTGAAATAAATGTGATTCAGATAGCTCATAAATAATCGGTTGCTAAGGGATTTTGTTATTGCATCACCTTCCTCACACCACCAGTACATTACAAAGACCAATTAGGAACAACAAAGAGATCGAATGGCGTGCAACGAAGTGAAACGCACAGATAAGTTTATAAAGGTAAAGACTTCGTGGGAATCAAAATCGCTTTCTCGTTGACTTTCTTGTCTGGAGGACTTTTTTTGGTTACAATCTCACGGAATACACCTTTTTTCTTTCCTTTTCAAATATCACAATGTACTTACCGTGGTTTACCTAATATAAACAAAGCAGCAGAGGGGGCGAATCGGACAACTTTTTCCGACAAAATTGATTGAAGCCTCAAAACGGAAAAAAAAGCCTTCCTGCGAATCTCATATTTTAACCAAAAAAATAATAAGTCTCCATTTAGCAAACGGAGACTTTGCGATTTTTCAATCAATTTTGGTCGCAACGATGTTGTCATCACCTCCTCTGCTGCTACAGGTTAACAAAAATAATAAATGATTTTAACCGAATATTTGATCGAGTCCGATACGATATCGTGTCCGAGTGTCATGTAAATTTATTGTTATAAATCCGTGTGGGGTCGACTGAGCGCGGCTAAAGAAATTTCTAAATTGATTGAAGTCCATATCAGAGCACCATGTCTGCCAAATATTTCGTAGCGTATGTGTATCAACGCCGTTGAATACAGCAAGAATATTACAGTTGTCTCTGATCACTTTTGGAATCTGAGTGTAGCGTTGAGTGACATATATCACGTCGGTGTTTTTATGCGTGCCTCTGGAAAATATTCTAGCAGGTTTTTTTTTTATTGTCTAACATCACATCGTCGTATGCGACTAAATTGTTAATGCTCCCATCAAGGTCATCCACGGATGGTGCCTCGTCAATATCAGTTATAAAATCAACGACGTTAGCAGCAGATGGGGTGAACAATACAACTTTTTCCGACAAAAAATTGATTGAAGCCTCAAAACGAAAAATAGAGCCTTCCTGCGAATCTCATATTTTAACCTAAAAAAAAATAAGTATCCATTTAGCAAACGGAGACTTTACGATTTTTCAATCAATTTTGGTCGCAACTATGTTGTCATCACCTCCTCTGCTGCTACAGGTTAACAAAAATAATAAATGATTTTAACCGAATATTTGATCGAGTCCGATACGATATCGTGTCCGAGGGTCATGTAAATTTATTGTTATAAATCCGTGTGGGGTCGACTGAGCGCGGCTAAAGAAATTTCTAAATTGATTGAAGTCCATATCAGAGCACCATGTCTGCCAAATATTTCGTAGCGTATGTGTATCAACGTCGTTGAATACAGCAAGAATATTACAGTTGTCTCTGATCACTTTTGGAATCTGAGTGTAGCGTTGAGTGACATATATCACGTCGGTGTTTTTATGCCTGCCTCGGGAAAATATTCTAGCTGGGTTTTTTTGATTGTCTAACATCACATCGTCGTATACGACTAAATTGTTAATGCTCCCATTAAGGTCATCCACGGATGGTGCCTCATCAATATCAGTTATAAAATCAACGACGTTCTCACCTTTAATTTCTGATGCATTCTCGTTAAAATCCTTTAACACTTCATAGCATCGTTGATCATCTACGCTAGGGGCAATTAAATACAACTTATCCCACTTCATCCATCTCATTATTAAATTGAGCAACAATTGCGTCTTGCCGGATCCAGATGGCCCGATTATAATTGCGCGGATGGAGTTTTGTACCCCTGTATGATGCTCAACTGTTTCTCTTGCTTTAGCCGCTGAAAATCAATTATATTCATATCTCTATACATAAATTATGGATCTATATTGTGTGAAGTGTGAAACGCGTACTGGCACAAATGATGTGACGACGATTACAAAATAGGAATAACAGATCAGCACTTACTGATAGATGTGCAACAAGTGGTATAAAAAAGTTTAGATTTGTTTCTATGAAATCCGGAGATGTTTTAAAAAAAAACGAGGAGGTGATATCGCAGCCAAGTTAGTAAAACTCCCTGGAACGCCGTGGGCAAAGTATCCAGGAGAAAAGCACCTTCCAGGATATAGCTACTGTGGCCCAGGAACACGATTGGATATCAGACTTGATGATCAAAACCAACCTCGACGTGGTGAAGAACCAATAAACGCCATTGACAAGGCGTGTCATGCTCATGATGTTGCATCTAAAAGCAGCAATCTGCAACACAGGCATCTCGCGGATGTGAAATTAATTCATGCGTTAAATGCTATTCCTGATAAATCCTTCAAAGAAAAATTGGCTTCGTGGTTGGTAAAATCAGCTATGAAAGGCAAATTAATGATGGGCGCTGGTAATTAATAATATGGAATCTATTTATTATTCTCCGAGGGGATACTGGAGGGGTAACGCTGCAATCAATAAACTCGCTAGCGCTGCAAAAGTGAAAAAAACCACTGCGGCTAATTGGTTATCCAAACAGGCTATATGGCAAATTTATCTACCGCGTCCTCAACAAATCAATTTCTCACATTTTGATGTTACCGGACCCAATGAAGTTCATCAAGCTGATTTATTGTTTTTACCACATGACGACGGTTAAAAATACACGCTAACCGTAGTTTATGTTGCGAGTCGATACAAACAAGCAGAACCGCTAAAAACAAAATCATCACCTGAAGTTGCTTCTGCATTTCAAAGGATTTATCGAAAGGGTCCTCTGCGTTGGCCAAATCTATTACAAGTTGATCCTGGCAAGGAATTTCAGGGTGCAGTGTATCAACAATGAAACATCATAATGTCACCATCAGACGAGGACATACTGCGTTACATCGCGATCAGGCAATTGTTGAACGATTTAATCGGACGATTGCTGAGCGGTTATTTGGATATCAATACGCAAAAGAATTCATCCAAGAAAAGCGATCCCGTGAATGGGTCAAAAGGTTACCAGCTGTGATTACCGCACTGAATAATGAGATTACTAGAACAATCAACATGAAACCTATCAACGCGATTAAAAAAAGTCTATACCTAAAATGGAAATTCGAAGAATTTCACAAAATGATTCTAGCGTTTCCCAACCAATTCTTGGTAGTAATGTCACTGTTAGGTATTTATACGAACCAGGAGAGCTTGAAGGTGGCACAAAAAGGGCTACTGATCCTATTTGGAGTGTTACTGCACACAAGATATCTACTATAACACGATCAACTGGTAGACCTCCAATCTATAAATTGGATTCATCTGCCCCTCAGTGGGGTTTTACACGCGAACAATTACAAGTGATTCCTGACGATACTCAATTACCACCGCGGGGTCTTAACTAGCGCCGTTGCGTCTATTACACTCAAGACAAGTCAACATCACATTGTTTCTGACATGACTGGGACTGTTATTTTTTCTGTCTACGGTAAATTGGCGAGGATCTTTATCCGAATAACGCCAACGCATTATACAATTGCAACTTGCGCAGTGATTATTCTGTTGTTGTTCCAGCGTAATTATTAATTCAGCATCAATGTCAAATTCTCGTTGTTTTTTTTAGTCTTGTTGTTTGTAACCGGATAGTTTTCTTATCAATAATTTTAACATCAACGATGCTAGCATCATCCATTGTGGTGTCATCATCGCCTGACTCTGTCAGGACAATTCTTCGAAGTTGATTTATTCTTCGTACTCTGGATACTGCAAGATAGACTAAATTCGACCATTCGATGTGATTATCCACCATCCAAACAATTGTATCTGATATAGTCAATCCCTGTGAAGAATGTATTGTTGCTGCGTCACCTAGCGTCCACGGGGAATTATTAGCACGCAATGCATCTTCAACGACGCTGATATCAACCAGCACAATATCATTTAGCACTAAATTCTGTCTTTGAAATCCTCCTGGAATATCAACTTCTATATTCTGTTTTCGTGTATCCGAAGGCCTATAACACAACGGTACTGGAAGTGTTGCAAATATTTCTTTATGCGTTTCAAATAACTTCATCTGAAGTGTGTCTCTGACTATTTTTCTACTTGCAATTATCAAATCGTTTGGTCTCCACGTTTCCCAAAAATCATTCATGGGAGTTTCTGAAATTATTTCACGCGCTATTTTGCATTGAATTTTATCCGGTTGTAATCTAATTAGCGCTTTGAATTCTCGTAATTGTTCATCAAGTGATCTATAATCAAAGTATATGTTACGCCTACAATCTGCCACAACACTCGAGTGGAGATATGTGCCGTCCCACATCATTACATCACAAATTCCATCATCGTTTCATTGAATATAATCCATCCTTAATTAAGTATATATATGTATGCCTAAAATCTGTCACAACACTCGAGTGAAGATATATACGGCATTGTGTCGTCCATTAATTAAGTTAATTAAGTACATGTAGTACGTCACCTCAAGCATATCTTCTGGGCGGTCTAGGATGATGCTTGTCACCTTAGGCCTCCCGCCGGAGATGTATGTTTCGGGCCCCCTTGGGCTTGCTTGGATGTGAAGGCAACCAAGGAGTTCCAAAGATGTGTTGTCGTATATGTAACCTCTGGGTCTCTTTCACGTTATTTGACGCGAAAGGGGTTTCCAAATGGGTTTTCAGTACAGCATATACATGTACTTAATTAAGTTAATAAAGTAACCTCTGGGTCTCTCTGACGCCATACGTCGCCAGCGAGATTGCCAAATGAGTGTTATTTTTTTTTTTAAATTAGAGATACAGTATACTATAAAAATATGGATATCAAAGATGTAAATGTTATAATTGCTGAAATCTCATATTTAAAAAATAGAGGGGTAGTATTATCTGAAGGTCTCGACTCTGACAAGATTACCTCGGAATATGAAGATATTGTGTATCAGTCTAGTAAGGGTCGTTATGTTTTACCTAAGATGTACAGGCTCGTGAAAGGAATTCAAAAATCCATCAATGCTTGTTTGTACGGTAACGACATTAATGCATTTATAACGCTATTTAGCACCGTTGAAGCAATACGTCAAAAGCTCGGCCAAGAGTATCAAAAATGAGCTGAAATTAGTTCTAAAGTTCGTGATCTTAGAAAAATATTAAACGAGGAAAAACCAGTATCTTAACCACATGAGCGTTACAATAAAAAAATAGGCTTTCAGTAAATGTTTTAATAAAATTTATTTTTTTTAGCGTTTTTTGTAACTACATAGGATTTTCTCCTGAAAGAATACTCAGCAGTTTGGGTTTGCTCATGCAGTTATGTGCGTACTGGATGATCTGGCTGTGGTAGCAAGTAATCACCGCGACGCCTCCATTTTCACGTAGTTGTTGTTGTTGCCGCGTCGTTAACAAAAATCGTTCATCGCCGTTCTCAGATATTACAATTTTGGAACCCCCAGCGATGTTATTTCTGAAACATTCGCGGATAGCGTCGTACAGTTTAACCTTGTCGGAGATGGATACGTTAGCTTGGTGGTACATTATTTAATAACTCAGCTTTTAATTGTGATAGTTTCACATTTGAAAACTCAGTTCACAAACAATATATGGTAGGTGAATCGCTTACAACTAGATTAGCCCGAGAGCGGCTAGCAGCAATTAAAAAGTTTATACCGGTTCGAGACAGACTTCGCGAGAAACTTCAACAACGACAACAAGCGCAAACTGACTTTTCTGTGTCAAGTGAACAACTGTTTACTCCGATAACAGGTGCGACCAAAGATGTGAAAAAGTTAACTGAAGCAGTAATATACGGAGATATTCCTGAACGAGAACGAGCAGCGCAGGCGCCGCTGCTTGATACGCTTGAAAAGATATCAGCGGGAACTGAAAAGACATCAGCGTTGTTACAAAAAAAACCACCTGGTCCGAAAAAGACCAATGATAAAAGAGTAGATGAATTACGCGCGCGATTTAACGAAGAAGGGTTAGCAGCAATGTATAAGACTGACCATGCAGAGTTTCCTGCACTTGTTGTTACGACGCCAGAACAACACAAGTATGTAAGAGGGATACAACATTGGGCTGATATATTTTACAAAATTAAAACTGAAACGGGTAAAGTTGACAGCGAGAATATGTCATATATTGAATATCTCAAAATGGTGAGTACAGTGTATAATACATATGAAGAACAAAAATCACAAAGAAAACCACAAAGACTGCAGCGGAGGCGACAACAACCAGCAAAGAAATATTTTTTTCACCTGCTAAACAAGAAGAATGTCAACAACAACTACCACCCCAAGCTTCGCTTGGACTTTCGCCTGGACCATCTGATCGAGATGATGATGATCCCTCTAATTATTTACAAAGTACGGATTTAGAAAAACTGGAAGAGGAAGCACATGATTATAGTAGTGGGGAGGAATTTTCTAAATCTCAGAAATTGCCAGTAATTTCAGGTAGTGGTCTAGTTAGTTGTCCTGGTAATATTCTCAGTGATATATCACGGTTAGAGGTTCTCATCGGAGGAAACGAGCCAGAAATAACTCACCGGAAGTAATTAATGAAGCAGCTGATATCTGCAGACGATTATTTGCCGGCGGTATCATGGACATTGATGTATATCGAGAACTCATTGCTGAATTAGTTGAAAATCACAAAGACGCCCATGGTTATGATGAAAATCCTATGGATCTTAGCGATTGATCACTAATTGAAAAACTACTAGTTTTATAACAAGATGATTATACACTACAACCATGATAAACCCGTAAGCGTCTACGTAGTGAAATCACGATTGCCTGTTTACCGCACGTGGTTCGGAGATGGTTTGGGCAATACCATTGCGGGGTTATTTACAGGAATGGCTCCCAAGGTGGCGCCGTTAGCTAAACAATTATCAATGAAAGCCATTGATATTATTCGTGATAAGAAAACCAGCAAAATCGGAGATTTCGTTGGAAATCTTGCCGGAAGAGCATTTTCTTCTGCGAAAGATAAAATAGCATCATTGGTGCGAAAGAAACCAACAGTGCTTCCGTCTACGACAGTGATGCCTGCAAAAATCAGCAAAGCAATAAATAACGCAGTGGAAGAAAAACTAGCGTCGTTGGCTGCTTCGGTGACTCCGTCGCCATTAACGGCTTCGCCGTTAACAGATAACACTATCATGAACGCGATAGCAGGAAGTGGTTTGAAACGAAAACAAAAACGACGATAATTACAAAGAGTTTCGCAATTGAAAACACTAAATAATAATAACAATGTTTAAACGAACAGCTGATCCCGCGCTTGATATGGAAGCCCCAGTGCGCAAAGACGATTCCGTCCGCGATTATCAATACTATTCCTATCATGCAATACAACTCCGACCTACGATCGCGAATTGAATTTCAAGTTCAAGATACCAGTGAATACTTTTTGCCGTGTGAAGCATTTATTGAAATCGAGGGAAAACTCGTAACAAATGTTGCAGCTGATACCCCATATCCAGACGATCCAAATATCCGAGTAGGTTTCGTCAACAATGGCATCATGGCGTTATTTGAAAGCGCACGATATCTCATTGATGGAAAAGAAATTGAATCAATAGACCGTGCAGTTGATGTTGCAACAACAATAATCGGACCAGCAAGATATTCTGATGATTATACAAGATCGGCTGGTCCGTCTATGATGTTTGCAAAGGATATTAATGATCACGCTGATCACATTAATCATACTAGGGTAAAAGCAACACGAGATACCGCAGTTGATCCAGCACCAGCCATATATACTAGACCGGCTGATACCTTTGATGTCGTAGATATTAATCGTAATTTCAATCTAGGGTTTGCAACACGAGTAGCGATGTTACAAGGACAAGAACGATATTTTTCATGTGCAATTCCACTCCATCACATATTTGGATTCTGCAGAAATGTCAGAAAAGTCATCTATGGAGCCAAACACACAATCGCGTTAGTGCGAAAAGGCAATGACGATGATGCAATCTGGCGTACTGGTCCCGCTGAAGGTAAAGTTGTTTTGAGTAAAATAGTATTGTGGATGCCAGTAATGACCCCATCAATCGCCATAGAAGAGCGGCTACTCTCATTTATGGACACGGGCGGCAAATCGTTGCTAAGTTGGCTAACAACAACGACTGATGTCAAACAGGATAATGTTGATGGTACATTTACATGGCACTTGGCATCAAAACAAGGCGTTTCAGCTCCACGTCATATATTTATTGCGCTAAAGAATCGGAATCGATTAGGCTCAAAAAAACGCAGTCATATGATATTTGATCAATTAGAAGTCAGGGAGGTTTCGCTGAGAATAAACGGACAACAAGAACCAACCGAGGATATACAACTTGATTACAACAATAACTATATAGCACGTGTATTTCATCGAATGCTGTCATATATGGTTTGCAAATATCACAAATTGTATCCGATTTATTACTTTTCGCTGGAACATCTTGATTTAATGAGACAATACGTCGTTGACATACATTTTCGAGCTCGTGCACAACGCCCTGCTGGCATTGATAATTATAGAGCGGTTGCTGTCATTCTCAGCGACAAATCAATGTTGTTAGAAGGGGTTGGCGGACGAATGAGAATTGTTGATGCACCAGTAGAAAATATGTAAACGATTCACGATTTGATCAATTGAAAGCATAAATAGTTTTACAATAAAATGCCATATAGTGTCGTTAGTGTCAAGCTGACTGATGGTCAGGTCAAGAAATTGCGATCAAAATCCGCTAAAGAATGTGGAACCACAATATCGTTGAAACCAACGCAGATGTCCGGCGGTACACATTAAATATCATTAACGGATCGTCAAATAAAACATTTCAATGATGCAATGAAAAATAAGCGAGGGGTTCAAATTGTATTTTCGAAAGCTGAAATCGCCAACATGATAAAATCAGGTGGTATATTTCCATGGTTAGCCGCAATACCAGCATTGATTGCAGCGGCTACCCCAGCGGTGGCGAAAGCGGCGGCTTTGGGAGCCGTTGGTACCGCGGCAGGGATGGCGTTGAAAAAGGCAACTGGGAAAGGATATAAAAAAAGGGAAAGGGTCTAAGACTACCAGGGACTCCATATTCATGGTACAGCGGAAAGGGTCTAAGACTACCAGGAACGGTTTATTAGTTGAAAGCCCAATTCTTCCTATGTCCAATTTTGATTTAATTGATGCTACTAAAAAACTAGCGATAAAAAACTTCAGAGGGGTTTTTATGAGAGAAAAATATACCGAGAAAACCTAAACGCGTTGAAACCGGCATCATCAATCTTGATAACAGTAACGGATCGGGAACTCACTGGGTTGCATACGCGATTGATCCGCGTGGGATTGTCTATTTTGATTCATATCGGTTAGCTCCACCGAGCGAGTTTATGCGGTATATAAATTCAAAGAATCAATCAATTCCGATTTTTTATTCCACGCTGCCAACACAACAGTTAAATGATCCACCGATATGCGGCCGTGAGGTATTAAATGTCCTCGCGGAGATTTCATCGTCACAGAAACCACCTCATCTGGTTGTAAATGAATACACGAGTGGAAAATTACAAGGTAATTTTAGAGAATCAATAAATTGAAAACACAAGTTGCGCTAACAATAATGATTGATATTTGGGGACGATCTCTGTCAATGTCGAAACCCACCGCGGAAACAACTGCGGGTTATATCGAGGATGTAAAAAAAATAATTGAAGATGAAATCGCTGAGACCTTAAATTTAGCAAGTGTTGACCCGAACGAAATAGTTGTATTTCAAGATCGCCAGGGTAAATTGAAATCCAGTAATATATCCGCGGATGAAATTTTGATACGGCAGAGCGATGCCGCTGAAAACTCTATTGCGCTGTATTCCAGCGGCGGACGACTTAAACCAGGCGCACTTGTGCCTACAATCACCGACGCAATTGCCGCCCACGGCCGTAATCTGGATGATTATATACGAGGTTATACTACTTTTCGCAAAAATGTTGTACATAAATTCTTTGGAACCCAGCTTGTGGTTGGCGTGACTGTCGCTGAAATTAAAAACCTTCTGGATTTATTCTTTTTTAACAAGGGGGAGGGGAGGATGATGGATGGAAATGAAATCAAGGCAAATTATCTCGATATTTACACGGATATTTCTAAACTAATAGAAAATTTTGAAAAGGTACAAAAACCCACTAACGACGTCGTTGGTAAGTTTTTTGGAACCTCACTTGTGGAAGCCATGACTGTCGCTGAAATTAACGAGTTTATTGGCAAGCATACTCACAATGCCTACATCGCTAATAATTTCTTTGGTGTCACGGCTACATCTACGATGACTCTCAAAGATATTAATATGTTTATGGTGTGACAAACAACACTTAATACCATCGTGAATAAAACAACATCTCTGATAGACCCGACCCTCGCTGAAATTAAAAGCGCTATTGACGAACAAAAACCCATCATCGAAATTGTCAATAAGTTCTTTGAGGGCAGTAACCCCCAGGACATCACAACGAAATTTTCTAACATCAACTGGCATATTAAAGAACATTCATGGCTTGGAATCAACGGTCTTCTGGCTTCATTCTTTTCTAACAAGGAGGCGGGGGGGAGGGGGGAGGGGAAACAATAGATCCTACCAGAATCACAGTAAAATATCTCGATATTTACGACGATATGCTTAAACTAAAATAAACCTTTGAAAAGGTAAAGATTCCGCATCCATACATGGGCGTTAAAAATATGGTGTATACGGTTAATCATGGCACCATGGCTTGGATAAGAGACGTTTATACTACATTGTCCATCGGTATATGGGGTGTCAGCGGTAGGGGGGGGGCCTGACTACAGGCCAACATGGGTCAATGGTATCTACAGGCTAACGTGGATCTCTATCGATCAATTTAATATGATCGCGGGCGGTAAAACCTACTCTGGTGGCACCGCGATGTTAATTCACGAGGGTCACAAACTAGACTTTAATGTCGTCGCGGTTGATAGCTCCAACGTTAGATCAAAAATAACTTGGTTTTTAGAACTTGTAGATGATTTTTCCGCCCAGCAATTCCCCCCCCCCCGACGGCGAATAATTAAAAACACTAGCGGGTTTAAAATAACAATGACATCGATGAAATCAATTGAACCGATAATAGTCCCGTTGACAGAGTCAGTGGTGTCACAATCGCATCGAGATCGATATGATACCGTGAAAGAATTTTCCGCAAACTTGAAATCACTTTCTGAGCGCTATCGTGAAAAAATGAAAAAATATCGACGCAGAGTAGCAATCATCGACATCACCGTGTACTCGGTGTCCGGTGTGATGGCCAGCGCCGGGTTTTTTTTGTCGACGGTGACCATGATGGCTCCGATTGCAGTTCTAATCGCTATCTCTGCGGCAACAACAATCGCGGCAGTTGCCACCACGATAACTAAAAAGTTAACATCGTGTTCTCAGAAAAAACTCGCCGATTATACAGCTCGGTACAGAGTGGTATTTGACGTGTACTCGAAATTATCCGAGTTGATTTGGCTGTCGATAGATAATTCGTTCATATCCGATGTTGAATTTACCGCGATGACCCAGTTGTATAACTCAGCGATGTTGAAATTGGAAATTGAAGACAGCCTTAATAATAATGTCATTCGAACTGCTTCAACGAATCGCGGAGAATACCACTCCGATACGAACAAGCATGATATCAATAGCATCAACAAACCCACAATTTAGTTTAAACTTTCCTTCTCCGATTCCAGTACGCGAGATCGCGCTGGCAAAATTACGAGTATATCATAGCTGGCCCAATATCAGATCAGTTGCATTTGGCGGTCAGCAACCGAATAACGCACTGGTGTTCTCGTATAAGAATAAACCCGATGGCACCCCAGACTGGAACGTTATTTCGTTACCAACTGGGTCGTACCAAATTGAGCAAATCGATGCTGAAATTCAGCGTAAAATAAAATCGATCACTGTAAAAGAATCAAGCATAGCTATTAAAGTTCATGAACCGACGCGCTCGTCGTCGATCGAAATAAACTCCCCTGAGTATGCCGTGGATATCTATAACAGCTCGTTAAGAACAGTGTTAGGATGGCCTGAAAAACCACCCGGAACCGCCGACTTAACCACGGGCGTACAATCATATCATGAAATAAATCCCATGTATCGAGATAATTTATCTGATATAAGAAAAGTAAAAATCGCCGATAGATTCATATTTACCAACAAAAACACGTTGCAATGGGATTTTATTATTAAAAGAACAGATGAGTCAACTGTTACTATTTCATTTACGCTAACTGACATCATTGGTTATTTTAGTGTAATTAATCAATTACATGAAACACAACTAGAACAACTACGGCAAACAAAATTGCGAAAACACGTTGAAATATTAAATCAGCTTGTATCTGATATGGAATATATCAACGAACGAATTATTCAAACAATAATTAATGACAACAGCGAAAATAAACAACGATTCCTAACCAGTTACAATATAACAGAAGCCGATCTACATAATTTCAAGTTTCCCGGATATAGCGCTGAGGAACTAAAAGAATCTGTTAGAAATGTTATCAAGGTATTACAAGTACAAGATTCAATTATCCTGAAATATAATAATGACCCAGATGGCGGCGGTAGGCATATTGCCCCGCACAATGTAAATATTTCAGCGGTGATTGCGCTCAATTTAGTATCTGATGCAATTGAAGGAAGCTATCAAATTAATCTAGAGCAATCAAATCAAGCTCAGCAAGGATATATTCTTTATTCGTTTGCACCAACAGCTCCTCCAGGATTCCTAATTATTGAAAACCCAGTTAATCCTGTCTATATGCGATGCCATAATAATTCGCTAACGAGAATTAATTTCCGACTCACTGACCAGTCAAATAATTTAATTGATCTACAAGAGGAGGTGTTAGCGATTAGTCTGTTTGTGAGATCCTAAGGACTTGATCAAATATTCGATTAACCTGTAGCAGCAGAGAGGGTAATGACAACATAGTTGCGACCAAAATTGATTGAAAATCGTAAAGTCTCCGTTTGCTAAATGGAGAAATATTTTTTTTGGGTTAAAATATGAAATTCGCAGGAAGGCTCTATTTTTCGTTTTAAGGCTTCAATCAATTTTTTGTCGGAAAAAGTTGTATGGTTCACCCCCTCTGCTGCTACGTTCTCGCCTTTAACTTCTGATGCATTCTCGTAAAAATCCTTTAACACTTCATAGCATCGTTGATCATCTACGCTAGGTGCAATTAAATACAACTTATCCCACTTCATCCATCTCATTATTAAATTGAGCAACAATTGCGTCTTGCCGGATCCAGATGGCCCGATTATAATTGCGCGGGTAGAGTTTGGTAGCGCTTCATGATGCTTAACTGTTTCTCTTGCTTTAGTCGCTGAAAAATCAATTATATTCATATCTCTATACATAAATTATGGATCTATATTGTGTGAAGTGTGAAACGCGTACTGGCACAAATGATGTGACGACGATTACAAATAGGAATAACAGATCAGCACTTACTGGTAGATGTGCAACATGTGGTATAAAAAAGTTTATATTTGTTTCTATGAAATCCGGAGATGTTTAAAAAAAAAACGAGGAGGTGATATCGCAGCCAAGTTAGTAAAACTCCCTGGAACGCCGTGGGCAAAGTATCCAGGAGAAAAGCACCTTCCAGGATATAGCTATTTTGGCCCCGGAACACGATTAGTTATCAGACTTGATGATCAAAATCAACCTCAACGTGGTGAAGAACCGATAAACGCCATTGATAAGGCGTGTCATGCTCATGATGTTGCATATAAAAGCAGCAATTTGCAACACAGGCATGTCGCGGATGTGAAATTAATTCATGCGTTAAATGCTATTCCTGATAAATCTTTCAAAGAAAAATTGGCTTCGAAGTTGGTAAAATCAGCTATGACAGGCAAATTGATGATGGGAGCTGGTAATTAATAATATGGAATCTATTTATTATAATCCGAGGGGATACTGGAGGGGTAACGCTGCAATCAATAAACTCGCCAACGCCGCAAAAGTGAAAAAGGCTACTGCGGCTAATTGGTTATCCAAACAGGCTATATGGCAAGTTTATCTGCCGCGTCCTAAACAAATCAATTTCTCGCATTTTGCTGTTACCGGACCCAATGAAGTTCATCAAGCTGATTTATTGTTTTTACCATATGACAACGGTTATAAATACGCGCTAACCGTAGTTGACGTTGCGAGTCGATACAAACAAGCAGAACCGCTAAAAACAAAATCATCACCTGAAGTAGCTTCTGCATTTGAAAAGATTTATCGACGAGGCCCACTGCGCTGGCCAAATCTGTTACAAGTTGATCCTGGCAAGGAATTTCAAGGCGCTGTTTTATCAGCGATGAAACATCACAATGTCACCTTCAGACGAGGGCATACTGCACTACATCGCGATCAGGCAATTGTGGAACGATTTAATCGGACGATTGCAGAGCGATTATTTGGATCTCAATACGCAAAATAATTCATCCAAGAAAAGCGATCCCGTGAATGGGTCAAAAGGTTACCAGGGGTAGTTGCAGCGCTAAATAACGAGATCACCAGAGCAATCAATATGAAACCTAACAACGCAATAAAAAAAAGTATATACCACAACCACAGCGGGATAGTGTTTCTCAGCCAATTCTCAGCAATGTTACCGTTAGATATTTATATGAACCAGGAGAACTCGAAGGTGGTAAAAAAAGGGCTACTGATCCTATTTGGAGTGTCACTACGCATAGCATATCTACTATAACACGATCAACTGGTAGACCTCCTATCTATAAATTGGATTCAACTGCCCCTCAGCGGGGTTTTACACGCGAACAATTACAAGTGATTCCTGACGATACTCAATTGCCGCCGCATGGTCTTAACTAGCGCCGTTGCGTCTGTTGCACTCAAGACAAGTCAACATCACATTATTTCTGACATGACCAAGACTGTTATTTTTTCTGTCTACGGTGAATTGGCGAGGATCTTTATCCAAATACTGCCAACGCATTATACAATTGCAACTCGCGCAGTGATTATTCTGTTGTTGCTTCAAAGTGATTATTAATTCAGCATCAATGTCAAATTCTCGTTGTTTTTTTTTTGTCCTGTTCTTTGTAACCGGAGAGTTTTTTTTATTAATGATGCTAACATCAATATCATCCATTGTCGTGTTATCATCGAAAACAATTCTTTGAAGTTGATTTATTCGCCGTACTCGAGACACTGCAAGATAGACTAAATTCGACCACTCGATGCGATTATCAACTATCCAAACAATTGTATCCGTGATGGTTATTCCCTGCGAGGAATGTATCGTCGTTACATAACCCAGAGTCCATGGCGATTTATCAGCACGCAATGCATTTTCGACAACACTGATATTAACCAACACAATATCATTTAACACTAGTGTTTGTCTTTCGGGTCCTGACGAAGTCACACGTCCTGGAATTTCAACTTTAATATTTTGTCGCCGTGTATCATAGGGCCTATAACACAGCGGCACTGGGTGCGTTGGGAATTTTTCTTTGTGAAGCTCAAACAACTTTCTCTGAAGTGTGTCTCTAACTATCTTTCTACTTGCCACTACAAAATCGTTTGGTCTCCATGCTTCCCAAAATTCCTCCATGGGAGTTTCAGGAATTATTTCTCTGATTATTTCACATTGGATTCTATCCGGTTGTAATCTAATTAATTTTTTGACCTCCCGTAATTTTTCATCAAGTGCCCTATAGTCAGTATCGATTTCTTCATAATAGTCAACAAACCCTTTTAACCAATCATGTGGACCCGCGCCGACAAATGGTGGTGGTTGGCCATGATATCCACACATTATTACTGCTGTATTCTTTTGCAGCAACCAATCAAGAAACAATTTTAATACATCTAACGAAACCGTACATATCTCATTCCAAATAATAATCGCAGGGATGAATTTTTCACCAATTCTTTCAGGGCTCCATTTGTCGCCGTTGTATCGAAAAAAACTATGATAAGTGCAAGCTTCAACGTTTCGTTGTTTTATCTCTCGCGCTAGTCTATGGGTCGGAGTCAGCACAATCATATTTTTCCCACGATATAATTCAATCGCCCGAGTCGTTTTTCCTGACCCGCCACAGCCGTTTAAATAAACTGTTTTATATTTACAAATTGGATCGGATATCGGCGGTGCATTAGAACGTTCTGATAAATTATCACCGCGTAAGTAATTACTTTTAATTTCAACGTCTGCTGATTCAGAATTATCACGCAGCATTTCTTTTTTAATTCTCCATGATCCCCAACTTTCATCCGAATTAGTGAATTCAGCAACTGCGCAACTGTACTTGCTGTTAATGTAAAATGAATCGACGGCAACTCTAACCGCAGTGTCAGGAAATCTATTTATCATTGAAAATAAATTAATACAAGCATAACGCAGCATCGACGACCTCAAATGTGTATACGGAGAACTGAGTCCATCGTTGTAAGTAACAATTGTACCCAATTTTTTTCCATCGGACAAAAAAGCATCTTTACGATCAACATATATGTTTTTAGATACTGCATCCGCGATTACAAAGTCATATTCGGTGCTATCTATAATCAACCGTGAAGAATATCTTTTGTAGTCACATTTGTTCCTTCCCTGAGTGAATTTTCCGATTATTCTTCTACAGAGATCTTTTGCTTCGTTGTTTCGTTGATTAAATACCCGTTTGGACCACTCAATGATATATTTTTCGTCGGCATCAATTTGTTTTCTGGATTCCTCAATTATACTATCAAGACTTTCTGGTTCTGGTAACCAGACATTGGTTTGTTTCCGATATGATATAATTGCTTCACTGACCGTCAGCAAAATTAACATTTTTGTATCAATCATGAATCGTAATAGCGCTATTGGCAGCCACTTCTTTTCAGACATGTGTCTAACAATCCAAATATAACAAGCGCGATGAAGTCCTGCTGTGAACTCAAATGATACTACACGAGCGAATCCAGTTAAATCAAAATCAGGCAGATGCCCATTAATTGCAACACTAGTCATTTCATGTATGGGGTGTCCAAATCGTTTAAAATACTCAGTACACTCTCCATAACCAAGAAAACTCGCTGGATAGCAAGCAACCATATTAACTGAAATGATATTATCACTGTCGTATTTGTTATTCCAAAAACCGCCATGATTGAATTCTAAACAACTTGCCTCAATGTCTGGCAAGAATTCTACGCGTGTTGGTTTCCATGCGTTTTTGATTCTCGCAAAATGAGCTGCAACCGACGGGATTGTAAAACAGTTTGTCAATAATTGTTCGTCGTTGATAATTTCATCACTGGTGGCTTCGCCATATGTTAAAAACCCACTAGCTGTTTTTTCATTTTATTGTGAAATGCTTCAGTGCGGTATAATTCACCGTTTGGTCTTACAAACTGATCAAACGTATCCGTGTCGTTTTCAGTGCTGCGAAGTAACCACACCGACACGGGGTCGTTTTTATTCAAATACGCAATAGCATCGAATAGTTTCTCTTCAACGAGAAAACCGTCCCTGGAGAAATCCTCTCCCAAGAATTCCGTGGGTATACACTTTATTGTTCTGTTTCGTGGAAATATTGTGACCGCGGACGTCTATGCGTGTTCGTTATGATCAATAATTTTGATTGGAGCTCCCTTTGATTTATATTTTGATTCGTATAAAACTTCTCCGGTTATCGTTGTAACGGTTATTGGAAATCTCTAATTTTGCTATATCGCTAATAGTTGCCCCGTTCTTCATAACTGTTAATTCCCAGTTATTTATTTTTTTCGTCTTAGATCGGTCAATTTATTTCCACGCAACGCATTTGTGAAGTGTTCTATTATTCTTTCTGCTACACAATTGAGTGGCAAAGCCACTGACGAGTATTTCATTGGTTTTAGTTTTCCTATATCGGGTTTTTCATTTAACGGATATATCCCATACACAACTGCTGTTTCAGGGTATGCTTGTTCATAATATGGTTTGTCAATTCCAGTTAACAGACCCGGCTTAGAATCACGGCTAACAACGACTGTTTTCTTGTCTTTGAGAATCGGTTCAAATTTGTCTCGTATAATCCAACCTCCTGATTCTACACGGAAAATGAATTTTACTCTAAAAATATACTTTTTGTTGCCAAGTTGTGATAGCATCGTGGCCGCGTTGCTGTCGTTCATGGTGGCATCAACAACGCCATCAATTCGAAATGTTGACCAGCTATGAGATGCACCATCGTGCTTGAATTCATTAATACAATCGTGTATTTTATTTATCAGGGCTCTATCCGTTATTGCCCGTTTTGGCACATTTTCGAGGGTTCTATCGAGATTGAATTGAACATTTTTGAAAGGCTTAATTGCTGATAATCTCTCGAATTCCTCAGTCATATAATTAAAACAAGTATTTAAATAGAAAAATATAGGATAATGAATCACTGCAAATGGCTTATGATTGGATCAGCGACCCCGTGTAACAAATCATGCAGAAGCGAATTATGTGGGTATCATTTACAGAGCGTTCGCAACGGTTCCCTTGACCCTCTCCCGTGCCTCCGATGGTGCCTCCGATGTAGGGGGGGGGGGGGTAAGGGGAAAATCACAATTATGTCTCAGTTGCGGCGGCAAACGATACAGGGAACTAAAACGCTATTATGACAAACGAATTAAAAATACCGTCATTGACCCTAACGATGACAAAGTCATCAAAACCCCTCAAGATTATATCCAGAGGTTTATATTTAAAGCAGATAATAAATTAGATAAGTTGTATTATTATACAAATGAGCCAAGATTTCAGACCCCATCCAGTGCTTGTTAATTATGAAGCCTCCAGTGATGGTTGTTGTTAGAAATTGCAGACTAAAGAAACCGATTGGATCTCTGAATAATATGGGATATTGATGTTTGGTGTCGGGAAGAAGAAATATTATTGTCATCAATTCGCATACGAATGTCACAACGGATTGATCAAAGATGGTTTTGTGATCGATCACATTGATGGGTTCCCTCAAAATAATAAATTGTATAATCTACGAGTCGTTACTCAGCCTCAGAATACAAAATTAGGCAGGACTGGGACATGTAAGTCAGTTGGAAAGAGACCCGTAAAATCATTTGATTTAGAAAATAACAAAGAATCAATATTTCAATCAATGAATGCGGCTGGAAAATATTTTGACATTTGTGGGCCTTCAGTACAAAGAGAAGCAGAAGGAATTTATCAAACTGCTCTGTCAAAAAAGACAGGTCACAGGATAAAATTCGTATACACCTGAAACGATTCAAGAGAGATAAATCCTTTATGTATAAGTCCCGCCGCTCATAACACTCTACTCACTAAGTTCCCTTGTATTATGACCGTCAAGGTATTTGTGTCGTCTTCTACACAGGTAGCGAGAGGAGGTATATAACTGACATGTGCACGCCCACGTGACTGTAATGGAGTATAATACATGAGTTTCGGTAGAGTTAATAAATACAGCTTTTAACACTGCTTTAAATTGTCGTCGAGTGTATATTTTTGTTGCAATATTCCCTTTGAAGTATTATATTATTGTGTTATCACAAGTACCTGATTATAAGCTCACGATTGATGACAAGCTCATTCCCACTTTTAAACAATTTGACAAAGTGTTATTTAAAAAAGCTTCATCTGATTATAACCCCAACCCCTACTATCAGCAATTGAACACTTAACAAGGTGGATCCTCAGGAATTATTGTAGGAGAGATACAGTAATACTGATGTCACTGTACATCAGTTGTCACCATAAATTAATGTCCTTGACTTGATTTAAGTGCTATGGTGTTGGGAGCAAGCGTTCTTTATAATCCAACGCCGTTACCTATGTTCGCTCAGCCGGAACGAGCATGAAACATTAGTGTTTCCTATTCATTGAAGTAAGTGGGCGTGGTTAAAATTACTATGTGAGAGTTGCAGTTATATATTAAAAATTCCTCTTTGTGACCTAATCGGTAACTACACGCAGTTATCTAGCAGCCATATTCTTTTGTTTAGTGTTTTATTCAAATATATGTCTCATTTAAATGTTGTGAAACAGCTTTAATAAGTAATTCAAGGAAATAAAATAACACACCCGTGAATCAACGCGGTTGTATTAGTCACCTTATATATGTTATGACTCATTAAAAGCTTGGGGATTTCGAAAGCCAAATCCGACCAATCAAAACTATCCCACGCCATTGACCCGGGCGTGTGGTTGTCTTTTGTCAATCATGCAACAGGGTTAATTTAATTGGGTTGCTTTTGATTGGTTGGATTGGCCGTAGAAAAATCCGCCCCGTCGTTTCATGTTTGTGCTGTCTTTTGCCGTCCCACATCATTACATCACAAATTCCATCGTCGTTTTATTGTAAATATCCATCCTTAATTAAGTTAATTAAGTATATGAATGCCTAAAATCTGCCACAACACTCGTGTGGAGATATATATGGCATTGTGCCGTCCCACATCATTACATCACAAATTCCATCATCGTTTCATTGTAAATATCCATCCTTAACTAAGTATATGTATGCCTAAAATCTGCCACAACACTCGAGTGGAGATATATGTGGCTCTGTGCCGTCCCACATCATTACATCACAAATTCCATCATCGTTTCATTGTAAATATCCATCCTTAATTAAGTATATGTATGCCTACAATCTGCCACAACACTCGAGTGGAGATATATACGGCATTGTGCTGTCCTTAATTAAGTATATGTATGCCTACAATCTGCCACAACACTCGAGTGGAGATATATACGGCATTGTGCTGTCCTTAATAAGGTATATAATATAAAACAAAACGGGTCAAAAATGACCCCAAATATTTTTTAGTAATTAGAGGTAAATATATTATATTATATTTCTATAAAAATATGGATATCCATGATGTAAATGCTATAATCGCTCAAATTTCAAATTTGAAAAATCGAGGGATAGTATTGTCTGAAGGTCTCGACTGCGACAGGATTACCTCAGAATATGAAGACATTGAGTATCAGTCAAGTAAGGGTCGTTATGTTTTACCTAAGATGTACAGGCTCATGAAAGGAATTCAAAAGTCCATCAATGCTTGTTTGTACGGTAACGACATTAATGTATTTAACGCTATTTAGCACCGTTGAAGCAATACGTCAAAAGCTCGGCCAAGAGTATCAAAAACGAGCTGAAATTAGTTCTAAAGTTCGTGATCTTAGAAAAATATTAAACGAGGAAAAACCCGTATCTTAATCACGTGGGCGTTACTATAAAAAATAAGCTTGCAGTAAATTTTTTAATAAATTTTTTTTTTTTAGCGTTTTTTGTAACTACATAGGATTTTCTCCTGAAAGAATACTCAGCAGTTTGGGTTTGGTCATGCAGTTATGTGCGTGCTGGATGATCTGGCTGTGGTAGCAAGTAATCACCGCGACGCCTCCATTTTCACGTAGTTGTTGTTGCCGCGTCGTTAACAAAAATCGTTCATCGCCATTCTCAGATATTACAATTTTGAAACCCCCAGCGATGTTATTTCTGAAACATTCGCGGATAGCGTCGTACAGTTTAACCTTGTCGGAGATGGATACGTTAGCTTGATAGTACATTATTTAATAGCTCAGCTTTTAATTGTGATAGTTTCACATTTGAAAACTCAGTTCACAAACAATATATGGTAGGTGAATCGCTTACAACTAGATTAACCCGAGAGCGGCTAGCAGCAATTAAAAGTTTATACCGGTTCGAGACAGACTTTGCGAGAAACTTCAACAACGACAACAAGCGCAGACTAACTTTTCTGTGTCAAGTGAACAACTGTTTACTCCGATACCAAGTGCGACCAAAGATGTGAAAAAGTTAACTGAAGCAGCGATATACGGAGATATTCCTGAGCGAGAACGAGCAACGAAGGCGCCACTGCTTGATACGCTTGAAAAGATAGCAGCAGAGACTGAAGAAACACGCGCATGGGTACAACAGCTATCCAGTGATATAAAAATCCAACGCAAAATTGAAGAACGCGAAGAAGAACAAGAAGGTGCAGCTGCAGGAAGAGACTATTCACCTGAAAGTATATTTACAGCCGCAGCATTAAATGAAATTAGAGGAAAACATACGGATTTCGAATTAGCTAATTTTGCTAGAGAAAATTTTCCAAAGGGTAAAAGAGAGAATTTTTTAAGCGACGAGTTTAAATATTTTAGAAGAGACAGAGAGACTTGGGCATCAAAATTATATTTAGCGAGACACGGCGGAGATAGAATCTCAGCGTTGCAGCACCCTGGTTATAATAACTTTCTAGCTGCGGTTAAAGGCGGTCCACAACCACCACGTTATACGGAGGATCCAATCCCGGAGGAAATAGACATAAGAGCAGAGGCCGGTTCTAAGAAAACAAGCGGAAAAGGATATTCGATTGGAAATCCTTTGGATTTCAACGCAACCGTGACATGTCCTGGTAATATTCTCAGCGATATATCACGGTTAGAAGTACTTATCGGTGGAAAGCGAGCTGGAAACAACTCCGTTGAAATAATTAATGAAGCAGCTGATATCTGTAGACGATTATTTGCCGGCGTATCATGGGCCTTGATGTATATCGAGAACTCATTGCTTAATTAGTTGAAAATCACAGAGACGCCCATGGTTATGATGAAAATCCTATGGATTTTAGCGATAAAAATCAAAGAGTTTTCAATGGCGGCTACGCAATTCACTAATTGAAAAACTGCTAGTTTTATAACAAGATGATTATACACTATAACCATGATAAACCCGTAAGCGTCTACGTAGTGAACTCACGATTGCTTGTTTACCGCACGTGGTACGGAGATGGTCTCGGCAGAACCATCGCGGGATTATTTACAAGAATAGCCCCAAAAGTGGCGCCGTTAGCTAAACAATTATCAATGAAAGCCATTGATATTATTCGTGATAAGGGAATCAGCGCTGTTGGAAATCTTGCCGAAACGGCATTTTCTGCCGCGAAAGATAAAATAACATCATTGGTGCGAAAGAAACCAACAATGCTGACGTCTACGACAGTGATGCCTGCAAAAAGCAGCAAGGCAATAAATAGCGCAGTGGAAGAAAAACTTGCGTCGTTGACTGCTTCGGTGACTCCGTCGCCATTGACAGTTTCGCCGGTAACAGATAGCGCTATCATGAACGCGATAGCAGGAAGTGGTTTGAAACGAAAACGAAAACGATGATGATTACAAAGAGTTTCACAATTTAAAGCCCTAAATAATAATAACAATTTTTAAACGAACAGCTGATCCCGCGTTAGATATGGAAGCCCCAGTGCGCAAAGACGATTCCGTCCGTGATTATCAATACTCTTCCTAGCATGCAATACAACCCTACCTACGATCGCGAATTGAATTTCAAGTTCAAGATACCAGTAAATACTTTTTGCCGTGTGAAGCATTTATTGAAATCGAGGGAAAACTCGTAACAAATGTTGCAGCTGATACCCCATATGCAGATGACCCAAATGTCCGAGTTGGTTTTGTTAATAATGGCATAATGGCGTTATTTGAAAGCGCACGATATCTCATTGATGGAAAAGAAATTGAATCAATAGACCGTGAAGTTGATGTTGCAACAACAATAATCGGACTAGCAAGATATTCTGATGATTATACAAGATCGGCTTGCCCGTCTATGATGTTTGCAAAGGATATTAATGATCACACTGATCACATTAATCATACTAGGGTAAAAGCAACACGAAATACCGCAGTTGATCCAGCACCAGCCGGATATACTAGACCGGCTGGTACCTTTGATGTCGTAGATATTAATCGTAATTTCAATCTAGGGTTTGCAACACGAGTAGCGATGTTACAAGGACAACGACGATATTTTTCATGTGCAATTCCACTCCATCACATATTTGGATTCTGCAGAAATGTCAGAAAAGTCATCTATGGAGCCAAACAACCAATCGCGTTAGCGCGAAAAGGCAATGACGATGATGCAATCTGGCGTACTGGTGCCGCTTATGGTAAAGTTGTTTTGAGTAAAATAGTATTGTGGATGCCAGTAATGACCCCATCAATTACCACGGAAGCGCGCTGCTCTCATTTATGGAAACAGGCGGCAAATCATTGCTAAGTTGGCTAACAACAACGACTGATGTCAAACAGGAAGATGTTGATGGTACATTTACATGGCACCTAGCATCAAAACAAGGCGTTTCAGCTCCACGTCATATATTTATAGCGCTGCAGAATAGGAATCGATTACGCTCCCAAGAACGCAGTCATATGATATTTGATCGATTAGGGGTAAGTGAGCTTTTGCTGAGAATAAACGGACAACAAGAACCATCTGAGGATATACAGCTTGATTAAGAGAGCATCCATATAGCACGTGTGTATCATCGGATGCTATCATATATGGGTCGTGATCAAAACGTTGATACCGGTTTGCAAATATCACAACTTGATTTTAAAAACCTATATCCGATTTATTACTTTTTGCTGGAACATCTTGATTTAATGAGACAATCCGTTGTTGACAAACATTTTAGGGCTCGTATAGTCCCTGGTGTTGTTAATTATAGAGCGGTTGCTGTTATTCTCAGTGATAAATCAATGTTGTTATTAGGGGTTGGCGGACGAATGAGAATCGTTGATGCACCAGTGGAAAATATGTAAACAATTCACAATTAGATCAATTGAAAGCATAAATAGTTTTACAATAAAATGCCATATAGTGTCGTTAGTGTCAAGCTGACTGATGGTCAGGTCAAGAAATTACGATTAAAATCCGCTAAAGAATGTGGAACAACAATAACGTTAAAACCAGCGCAGATGTCCGGCGGTACACATAAAATATCATTAACGGATCGTCAAATAAAACATTTCAATGATGCAATGAAAAATAAGCGAGGGGTTCAAATTGTATTTTCAAAGACTGCAGTCGCCAACATGATAAAATCGGGTGGTATATTTCCATTGTTAGTCGCAATACCAGCATTGATTGCAGCGGCTGCCCCAGCGGTGGCGAAAGCGGCGGCGTTGGGAGCCGTTGGTACCGCGGCAGGGATGGCGTTGGAAAAGGCAACTGGGAAAGGATATAAAAAAAAGGGAAAGGGTCTAAGACTACCAGGAACCCCGTATTCATGGTACAGCGGAAAGGGTCTGAGAATACCAGGAACGGTTTATTAGTTGAAAGCCCAATTCTTCCCATGTCCAATTTTGATTTAATTGATGCTGCTAAAAAACTAGCGATACAAAACTTCAGAGGGTTTTTTATGAAAGATCAATTACCAAGAAAACCTAAACGCGTTGAAACCGGTATCATTAATCTTGATAACAGTAACGGATCGGGAACTCACTGGGTTGCATACGCGATTGATCCACGTGGGATTGTCTATTTCGATTCATATGGGCAAGCTCCGCCAAGCGAGTTTATGCGGTACATAAATTCAAAGAATCAATCAATTCCGATTTTTTATTCCACGCTGCCAAAACAACAATTAAATGATCCACCGATATGCGGCCGTGAAGTATTAAATGTCCTCGCGGAGATTTCATCGTCACAGAAACCACCTCATCTGGTTGTAAATGAATTCACGAGTGGAAAATTACAAGGTAATTTTAGAGAATCAATAAATTGAAAACACAAGTTGCGCTAACAATAATGATTGATATTTGGGGACGATCTCTGTCAATGTCGAAACCCACCGCGAAAACATCTGCGGGTTCTATCGAGGATGTAAAAAAAATAATTGAAGATGAAATCGCTGAGACGTTTAATTTAGCAAGTGTTGATCCAAACGAAATAATTGTATTTCAAGATCGCCAGGGTAAATTGAAATCCAGTAATATATCCGCGGATGAAATTTTGATACGGCAGCGCGGCGCCGCTGAAAACTCTATTGCGCTGTATTTCAGCGACGGACAATTTGAACCAGACGCACTTGTGTCTACGATCACCGACGCAATTGCCGCCCACGGCCGTGATCTGGATGATTATATACGAGGTTATCATACTTTTCGCAAAAAATGTCGTACATAAATTCTTTGTAACCCCGCTTCTGGTTGTCATGACTCTCGCTGAAATCAAAGACCTTCTGAATTTATTCTTTTTTAACACGGAGAAGGGGAGCGAAATCAAGGCAAATTATCTCGATATTTACACGGATATTTCTAAACTAATAAAAATTTTGAAAAGGTACAAAAACCCACGAACGAAATTGTTAATAAATTCTTTGAGGGTAGTAAACCCCAAGATATCACGACGAAATTTTCTGACATCGACCAGTATATTAAAGACCAAGAACGGCTTGGAATCAGAAGCCTTCTGATTTAATTTTTTTTAACACGGAGAAGGGGAGGATAATGAGTCCTGCCGAAATCAAGGCGAATTATTTCGGTATATACACGGATATTTCTAAACTAATAGAAAATTTTGAAAAGGTACAAAAACCCACGAACGAAATTGTTAATAAGTTCTTTGAGGGCAGTAAACCCAAAGATATCAGGCTAAAATTTTCTGACATCGACCAGTATATTAAAGACCAAGAACAACTTGAAATAAAAAATCTTCTGATTACATTCTTTTTTAACAAAGAGGCTGGGAGGATGATGCTTTTTACCGAAATCAAGGCAAATTATCCCGAAATGTACAATGATATTCTTCAACTAAAACAAAATTTTGAAAAGGTACAAAAACCCACTAACGACATCGTCGGTAAGTTCTTTGGAACCCCACTTGTAGCTGGTATGACTCTCGCTGAAATTAGCGAGTTTATTGGCAAGCATACTCACATTAACTACGTATTTAATGATTTCTTTGGTGTCCCGGCTACATCTGCGATGACTCTCAAAGACATTAGTTTGTTTAGATTGAGACAACTTATACTTAATAACATCGTGAAAAAGGTTTTTGGGGGAACACCCACGTCTGAAATCGAATCTCTGACAGGCCCGACCCTCGCTGAAATTAAAAGCGCTATTGACGAACAAAAGCACACCAGCGAAATTGTTAATAAGTTCTTTCAGGGCAGTAAACCCCAAGATATCACGACGAATTTTTCTAAAGAACAAGCACGGCTTGGAATCAACGGTCTTCTGCCTTTATTCTTTTTTAACGCGAAGGAGAGGAGGATAATGAGTTCTAACGAAATCAAGGTAAAGTATCTCGATATTTACAACGATCTTCTTAAACTAAAAGAAAAATGTGAAAAGGTAAAGATTCCGCATCTAGACATAGACGTTAAAAATGTCGTGTATGCGACCAATCATCGAACCATGGAATGGATAAGAGACGTTGATACTACATTGTCAATCGGTATCTGGGAAGAAGGGGTCGTGATTCTCCCCGAGCCAGAGTGGATCGATGGCATCTACAGGCTAACGTGTATCTCTATCGATCAATTTAATATGATCGCGGACGGTAAAACCTACTCTGGTGGCACCGCGACGTTACTTTGGAAGGGTCGCGGAAAAGACTTTAATTTCGTCGCGGTTGATAGCTCCACCATTAGATCAAAAATAACCTGGTGTTTAGAATTTGTAGATGATTTTTCCGGCTGAAGCTACCATACCTACGACATCCCAACCCATTAGCGATGGTGAATAATTGAAAACATCAGCGGGTTTAAAATAACAATGGCATCGATGAATTCAATTGAACCGATAATAGTCACAGAGGTATCACAATCGCATCGATATCGATATGATACCGTGAAAGAATTTTCCGCGAACTTGAAATCACTTTATGAGCGCTATCGTGAAAAAATAAAAAAATATCGACGCAGCGTAGCAATCATCGACATCACCGTGTACTCGGTGTCCGTTGTGATGGCCAGCGCCGGGGTTATTTTGTCGACGGTGACCATGATGGCCCCGATTGCAGTTCCAATCGCTATCTCTGCGGCAACAACAATCGCTGCAGTCGCCACCGCGATAACTAAAAAATTAACATCGTGTTCTCAGAAAAAACTCAGCGATTATACAGCTCGGTACAGAGTGGTATTTGACGCATACTCGAAATTATACGAGTTGATCTCCCTGTCGATAGATAATTCGTTCATATCCGATGTTGAATTTTCCGCGATGACCCAGTTGTATAACTTCGCGATGTTGAAATTGGAAATTGAAGACAGCGTTAATAATAATGTCACTCGAACTGCTTCAACGAATCGCGGAGAATACAACTCCGATACGAACAAGCATGATATCAATAACATCAACAAACCCACAATTTAGTCTGAACTTTCCCTCTCCGATTCCAGTGCGCGAGATCGCGCTGGCAAAATTACGAGTATATCATAGCTGGCCCAATATCAGATCGGTTGCATTTGGCGGTCAGCAACCGAACAACGCACTGGTGTTCTCGTATAAGAATAAAGCCGATGGCACCCCAGACTGGAACGTTTTTTTGTTACCAACTGGGTCGTACCAAATTGAGCAAATCGATGCTGAAATTCAGCGTAGAATAAAATCAATCACCGGAAAAGAATCAAGCATAGCTATTAAAATTCATGAACCGACGCTCTCGTCGTCGATCGAAATAAACTCCCCTGAGTATGCCGTGGATATCTATAACAGCTCGTTAAGAACAGTTTTAGGATGGCCTGAAAAACCACCCAGAACCGCCGACTTAACCACAGACGTACAATCGTATCATAAAATCAATCCCGTATATCGAGATGATTTATCTGATATAAGAAAAGTACAAATCGCCAATAGATTCATATTTACCAACAAAAACACGTTGCAATGGGATTTTATTATTAAAAGAACAGATGAGTCAACTGTTACTATTTCATTTACGCTAAATGACATCACTGGTTATTTTAGTGTAATTAATCAATTACATGAAACAAAACTAGAACAACTACGGCAAACAAAATTGCGAAAACACGTTGAAATATTAAATAAGCTTGTATCTGATATGGAATATATCAACGAACGAATTATTCAAACAATAATTAATGACAACAGCGACAATAAACAACGATTCCTAACCAGTTACAATATCACAGAAGCCGATCTACACAATTTCAAGTGTCCGGGATATAGCGCTGAGGAACTAAAAGAATCTGTTAAAAATGTTATCAAGGTATTACAAGTACAAGATTCAATTATCCTCAAATATAATAATGACCCAGATGGCGGCGGTAGGCATATTGCCCCGCACAATGTAAATATTTCAGCGGTGATTGCGCTTAATTTAGTATGTGATGCAGTTGAAGGAAGTTATCAAATTAATCTAGAGCAATCAAATCAAGCTCAGCAAGGATATATTCTTTATTCGTTTGCACCAACAGCTCCTCCAGGATTCCTAATTATTGAAAACCCAGTTAATCCTGTCTGTATGCGATGCCATAATAATTCGCTAACGAGAATTAATTTTAGACTGACTGACCAATCAAATAATTTGATTGATCTACAAGACGAGGTGTTAGCGATTAGTCTGTTTGTGAAATCCTGAAAGGATTTCCGTCCTCGGACACGATATCGTTTCGGACTCGATCAAATATTCGGTTAAAATCATTTATTATTTTTGTTAACCTGTAGCAGCAGAGGGGGTGATGACAACATCGTTGCGACCAAAATTGATTGTAAAGTCGCAGAGTCTCCGTTTGCTAAATGAAGACTTATTTTGTTTTTGGTTAAAATATGAGATTCGCAGGAAGGCTTTATTTTCCGTTTTGAGGCTTCAATCAAAAAGTTGTTCGATTCGCCCCCTCTGCTACTAACAATATACCACATGCCACACAAAAATATGCAAATTATTAATTGAATTCCTAAATATTTGTCATTGATATTTTTTGAATAAAAAATAAGTGAGCTTTTTTAGACTTTTAACAAATTACAAATGAATTGTCTCGCACAGACACAAGAAGACATATACAAATGATGGATTAATCCTCTGTTACAACTAAAGTGTTATAACAATTAGAACACCTTATCTTTCATAGGAAGGGAAAATGAAAACCCGTTTTTATGTCACATATTATCTAATTAGCGTTGATTAGTGACTTCTTAACTGTGTTCGAACTTAATTATACGCTGCCTAGGGTGATGAACACTTTATTGGTTCAGTGAAAGGACGACTAAAAATTCATAAACATTGTTTTCATTGTCTCTTGTTAATTCTCATTTGTTTGTGCATTCTTATATTTCGTAATTCTCCCACGGTTTATGTTATTATACGTTGTCTCTTTTTTGATATTATAAGTAAAATGTAAATAAGAAAATAAATTAAACCCTAATTAAATTGATACAACCTACTCCTCTCTCTCCAAAATAAAGAAAGTTTTGTCCTCTCCAATGATACCTTATTTGCTAACAAATGCTGCATATGCTTGTCACCTAATTTATAATAGAAAATACCTAGGTCCGGCTTTAAACCACGAAATATATCGTTTTGACATTGTTATTTATTAATAATATGTATTAATCAAGGAACAATTATGTCTCATCTCACCTTAAGCGTGCTTCACTAGTCACCTGGTAAAATCGCTCCGGTGGCCTAGAGGTTAGAGCGTCCATAAACTTACAAAAATGGTATTAACAGCTGCCTCGCTTGACGTTCAGCATTAAGAGGTTAGTTTTAGGACTGGTCTTCCTGACGTTAGGATAATGTGATTGGGTAAGACATCATGCTACATGTCTGCGGCACGATGCCCCAGCGCTATACATCACTATAAACTGCCTCACGGCAGACATTGTAGCGATATGACAGAAAATTGTACGTTAAAAATCCTAATCAAACAAACAAACAAACAAACATAAACCTCATCACCTGGTACAAAGTGACTGTTTTTGTTTTGGGTCTCGCTCTCTGCTATGGTTGGCGCTCGCAACAGGAAGCAAATCCTTAGTGTCGGTTTTTGAAAAGCATAACGAGGAACGATGTATTGGATTTTCCTAGTATATGATCTTTCGGTGACAATTACGTCGTTTCTAAAAATATTAGAATTCCTTGTACTATATCTAATAGGCTGAATGTATTTGCCATGTTAAATATTCTGCAACATCCCAATGACATGTAATAGGATATATGGATTACGAGTAAGTAGATATCTTATCATCTGTTTTAATATCGTTCATGCAAAATACTGGTAGAAGAATCATATTATTTTTAACAGGGAATATTAATACAGATAGCACAGTTAATCAATTGGTTAAAAAATATTAATAAGGCATGCAAGAAGGGCATGTTACTGCTAAAGACTAAACGGTCGTTTTACCAAGCAGGAGGGAAGGCGAGTCCATCTCGATTTATAATGTTCCATTTTCTAAACTAAGGCTTCTTACTAAAATAAAATCATGACACCAATGACGCCAAACCGAATCATTTAACTAACATAGAGTCTCACAAACGGGTTAGTTGTTTTTGCTACATTATTTGTGGCGTCATAGGATTTTGTATTTATTATGAGAGATAACATTTATTTGTGGTCACACCCTCACTGCTGCTCTGCATTAAATCGTTACTATATATCAATAATATGGTGTCAAACTAGATTAGGTCGAGATCGACCAGAAGCAGTTAGAAGATTTTTACTCGTCTGTGATTCTGTCAGGTGAAAGTTACAAGAAGGTCAGGAATCTCAGGTGGAGTTTGCAGACAGTTCTCAAACAATTATTCAAACCTGTTATTGAAAACCCTAAACCCCTTCTTCAACAACTATAGAAAGATATCTGAAGAAAACAAAATGAAGACACATCAAGACGTTTACAGGATTTTCCTGGTCGAATGACTAAACTAGCAAAACATAGTACTGAAGAGGAAACAACTGGTTACGTTGCTGGTAAAACGTGTTCAACAATCAAGGATAGATTAGCACGATTAATACGACGAAAACCACCGCCAGTCAAATTACCAAACACTGAGTTATACCTGCAAATTTTAGGCAAATAATAAATGAAGCTACAAATAAACAATTAACAGAGTTGGCTGTAGACGCACTGTGTCCAGACGTAGACAAAATGTAAATGCAAGTCTAATAGCAGGAAGTGTTCTTCGTGTTAGACGATAACAATTATAATAAAATGTTGAAACTTGTATCTAATCCAACATTAAATATCAACGCACCGGTTCTTAAAGATGAATATGTACGCGATTATCAATTTTATTCTTATGATGCAAGATAACCAATCAGCGTGGAAGGATTGAAGTACAGGTTCATGATACATGTAGATATTTCTTACCTGCTGAAGCGTTTATTGAAGTAGAAAGTAAACTTGTAAAAACGGATGATGAAGGATATAACGCTGATGTTTTGATTGGGTTTGTTAATATTAGAATTATGGCTTTGTTTGATAGCGCTACTTATATGACTGATGTAAGGAATATTGAAATAGTTATATATTGATTATGACAAAATTAGGTGTACCACCAATGACGTTTGCTAAAGATACTTCTAATAAGTCTGATAGTAGAGACGTAAATATAGTTAATGTAATAGATGATACAGGAGCTGCATAAAAACCTGCAGTAATAGTAGTAATATCAATGAATGATAATTGAAACTAAGGATTCTTTACACAATACCACTATTGCACATTTTCAGATGGTCTATAAATGATACAAAGGTTATTTATGGATCCAAACTTACAGTGATGCAATCTGGCGACACGGGGGCGATGCTGGTAAAGTATTATTATCAAATCTTTCGTAGGATGCCTGTAATGACTCCATCGATTAGTGAAGAAAATCAAAATCACTTTTACGGATCAAGGTGGTAAAGCAGTGTTATCATGGTTGACAATAACCACAGATAGTGTTCTTATCACCGTTGATATTTTATTTACATGGCATTTAGCATCACAGCAAGGTGTTTCGCTACTACGACATATGTTCATTACTTTTCAAAGTACAAATTGAATAAATTCTCAGACGCATAGTCATATGACATTTGACAAACTCAGTGAAGTTTAGTTGAGGATAAATCTGAAGATCTTTTTTTTAATAATTTTGAAAACAATCATAGAGCATGTCAGAATATAGATATTGCAACTAGATATTTTACAAAATCTATATCGGATCTATTATTTTTCACTGGAACATTTATCCAGGCAGACTGTTGTTGATATACACTTCAGAGCTAGAGTCATCCCTGTTGATGGTATTAATTACAGAGCCATACGCAGCGATAAATCAATGTTACTTGAAGGTGCTGGCGGACGAACGAGGGTGATTGATCGCCAGTAGGAAATATGTAACATTTTCTAGATTAGATTCCTATTGATATTATAAAATGTCATAATATCATGTAAATGTTAATCTGACTCGGACTGAGATTAAAAGCTACGAACCCCGTCGTGTAAAATTCCGGAACCACAATAACGCTAAAAATCAGTCATCTTACAGGTGGTTAAACATAAGCAGTCACTGAGATAACGGGAGCGTAAAAACATTGAATGATGATAAACAAGACGAGATCGGAATAGGAATTACTCTATCCGCGGCAGCTATTTCCGATATAACTAAATCATATGGTATATTACCACTTCTTCAGATATATCAGAGTTAATACGCACAGCCGCCCTAGCAGTCACAATAGCTTCAGCGCTGGGTGCTGTTGGAACAGTGGCGGCTATGGCACCAAGAAAACAACAGGAAAGGGAATGCTACATTAAAAAAATATAATAAAAAGAACACGCGAACAAAACCAAGGAAAACGTTCAAACAAAACCGGTATTCTTCAAACGGGTCGTCTTTGATTACGGATCTCACAATACGGAAAGGGTTTAAGACTACCAGAAACTCCGCACTCATGGTCATTAAGCGGTGTGAGACTTCTAGGGACGGTTTAATAACAAAAAAACCATAGTGTTTTATCTATGTCAAATTTTGGTTTACTCGAACCTGCTGTAAAAATTACAAAAACAACAAACTTTCGAGGTATTTTTATACGAGAGCCCAATTACCTTAAAGCATAATGAAATAGAAACCATACCACATAACCTTGATAACATTACTAGTGTAGATACTCATTGGGATGCATACGCGACTGATCAATGTGAGATTGTTATTTTTATTCGTATGCATTAGACCCGCCAAAAGAGCTTATCAAGTATGTCGGCTCAGCAAATAATAGAATCTGGTATTAAACATTACCAACGCAGACAATAACTGACCCAACAATATACAGCCGTAAAGCAATTGCTGTATTTGATGCCATATCAAAATCAACCAACCCACATCATAAAGTTGTACACGAATACACGAGTAATAGCTCTCGTTTTAGATTGATCATGTACTATCATGGTAGACATTTACGTAAGATCTTAATCTTAACAAAAACAGCTGACAAATATCCAAGTTATAATCGCTTATATCAACGGGTCCTAACCGCGGAATAACATCAGATCACAGAAATGATTAAGATTTACGACGTCGTCTTCGCATGAACTACTGCACCACATTGTCGGTAATACAACTCCGCTAAAGACAACACTTATATGAATAAGTTCCACTAACCCTAATTTAAACGTAATCTTTCCATGGGCAATAGCAGTAAAGGAGATTGAGCTTGCTCAATTACGAGTGTATCATAGTTGGCTGAATATTAGATAACAATTATTCGGTGGATTACAGGCAAATAATTTTCATGTGTTTGCAAATGAATATAAAATATAAACTCGATGGCACCGGGGAAACTCTTGACTAGAATATTGTATTAGAACAGGCAGTTATCAAATCGAACAAATACATGAATTTTAGCGCATAATAAATTCTGCCACGGAAAAGAAAAAAAATCTATATAATGGTCCACGAACATACTTTGTCAGTTGAGATATAAATAAATTATGATGGGGCTATTGATATTCATCCGATCAGTGTTAGGATGGCCTGCAATTACATCTGTTTATTAAGAACCACATAAACCAACAGAAGCTGGTTTGTTTAACAGATACAAGAATATGAAAACGAGCTAGAATATCGAAGACAGTCAAATCTTGGAAAAGGAAGTTTCCTGAATCCACATTTGACCGTGACAGAATAAAACATTACCGAAGCGAGATCTGTTTGATCTGGCAAATAATTTGATCGCAAATATTCGTGACTCCTAGAACGAATTTCACGACGATTGTGCATCTCATGTGTTGTCAACATTTTAAATTATACGCGACAACAATGTGATTGCAAAAGCTTAAGGCTGACTTAGATTCTGACCTTAATTCAAAATTTAGTAACGGCCACGTAAGCAAGTTTTAAAAAAATGTATTGTTATTGTGAGAATAATAAGAGCGAGATCAAGGATGTGTTGGATAAGTGACCCAAAACTTCTAAATAGTTTTGGTAAAGTAAACAACATTTTTTTGTTTTATTCTTGGAGTAAAATTATTGGTGTTTGTCAAGGTCATGTTATGAGTACGTGATGTAATCATGATCACGTTACCCTCATACAAATACCTATTTTGCGTTTCAAATTACTGTAAAACCTTTGAAGTAGAGACATAATCTCAGTTAGGCTGACACTATTTTATGTCAGGTTATTTTCGTCTGTTGTAGCTACTGTTCGAATTATATGTTAAATTTTCTTCCGTTTGTTATCATTTTAAAAGATTACTTAGGTTCTTTGGAAATATTTGAGTGCTCGTACATACATCCTTGACAAAGACATTTCATTAAACTCTTATTCAAATTTCCCACAACGAACTGTTATTTCTTGCGTTTCTACAAGGAACTGTAAATACATCACATTACAGGATGCAGCATACATCATTGCTTACCAACTTAGATTTTCATTGGGATGAAAACCTGAATTCATTAGAACATTTAGTTTTTGTCGCCGTTTATTACAGCTTAAAACAAAGTAATCTCGTAAACCATTTCAAGGTAATATGTATGTAATATGTATGTAAGCTCAGAGAAGAAACAAAACATAGATGGTATATATATAAACATTTAAAACCTGAAGAACGTTTAGCTTTGATGCCATACTATTATCGTTGCTCTAAATTATATTTTTTAGCTTAACGTTTTGGTCTCGGAGCTCGATGATGTCCTAGATGTGGTATCTGAGTAAACTCTGGTAATCATTTTTGCGGTGCATCTCGATCGGTTCGCAAATATTATCGCGCGTGCAGGCAAGCACTTGCCGAACTTTCATTGCAGGTACATCTCCCCATTTAGGATATACACGTAGACACAAACGTAAATGAAACACTAGCCCTCTTGAAGCATTTTCCATTTTTGATGTTCCAAAAGTCAAATTATCAATACAAGTGATTTTCTTGTAAGACTATACCGAATATAATTTTACTACGTAACAAATCTGAACAAAGACGTGAAATTTACCTATAACTCCAACCCGGTTGAATACTCCTTTGATTATCTTGCACAAACATTATCTTAAACAAGAAGAGAACAAATCCATCTGGTATTCAGCAATGACATATGTTCTACTAACAATGGTTGGACAATGACGAAAACTATTTTATCAGTCGTAATCACATGGCATAAATGGTTTCTTAACATATGAACGCCGTGTCAAGGAAGCAAAACGTACAATGCTGGAGTCCTGTCAGTCCTTAAACAGAGATTTTATTTAATTGTGTTATGGTACAATTAAATATGAGCCATTTGTGAGAAGTATATGCGCGCATTGCAAGTTTGACATTGGCCTAAATGGAAAACCACCGACAACTCTGAGCAGAGATACAGATCGCGGGGTATTGAATTTACGGGCAAGAGTGTATTTATTTAAATGATGAAAAGTGTATTTTACAATTTTCTTACGATTTTGTTTACTATTTATTTGTAAAGCTTCATTTGTGTTTGCTGAATTTATTTTGTGTTTGTTAAATATTATTAAGGCATTTATGGCCATAACTATTTTTAATATTTAATTTCTTTTTTCACTTTTTAAATTGTGAACTTTTTTACAATTTCAAACTTTGATACAATTTTAGAATGCGTATGAATTTATGAATTTACAAAATATCGAATAATGGTTAATTTGCTTAGATAATTAGTCATCTGTATTTGACAAGTTAAATTGAAAGATCAAAATGTGGACCTAAACAAAAAAAAATCAAACGATTGCAACGATAAGCCATTTATTCTTGTTTAAAACCAGTACTTGTAATCTTTTCCGCTTCAACATTTTAGTAAAAGAAATAATCAGAGTATCCTCATACATTTTTGTAAAAACAATAGCTTTACAGAACTGTGCGACGCTGCTAGGATCGACAAGTGCGTCATTATGTTCGCATTTCTCTATATGATTGTTTTGGGTCCTTTGTTACACAGTTAATACTGGTGTTTAAGAACAATGAGCGTATTGTTCCTCAAGACAAAAGTGAAGAAAATAATTCAGAAAATTAATTTTGACATACTTTGTTGGTACTATGGATGCACACGGATAGTCAGAAATACGTGTTGTTTTCTAATTAATGGCCATTTGTTAAATATAGGTTCTACGAATGGTAGTCTGTTTGCCACGTGAACACGTACAAATTCAGAAGGGGTAATATAACACTTTACTCCATTACTTTTGATCTTTCAGTCGGGTTTACTTGGGAATTAATGTACACTCTATATGCATCTGAAGAGAGATGTTGATCATATATGAAATGTTTATTTACGAGATAGCAGGAAACAACAAAGTTTTGAAATTGCGAGTACAGTATTTGATGGATGATGGATGCAGTTTCATTTCGTAGTATGGATCAATAATCAAAGCTTCATCTAGACTTTTAGCAGAGGACTTATAAATTATTTGATAGTTACTACAATGCTGAATAAATGACAAGAATTATTTCTGCGCAAATCGTGAGCGCATAGTTTGGTTAAAGATAATTGATTAATTTCACTCTTTCATTATGCAAACAGTAACCAAAGCTCCACCCGGACCGTTAGGAATAGTCTTGTATATTTGGTGAGAGGTGCAACATATTTGAAAACATAAGATCGTTTTTGTATTCTTGATGTGGTCCGTACTATGTGTGTGGGGGTTGGGATTGGTTGCGATGGCGTTGGAGGATGACGAAAGGAGCGCTGCGAAAGTGAAAAGTAATGAAATACAACAAAACACACCATCATGACCTATGACCCTGTAAGGAAACAAACAAAGTTAGCATCTGCATCTTTACCAGAAGTAAAGAGAGGTCTTGCTTCTTACAAAAATGCTTTTGTCTAGCCGTATTTCCTTAACATATATAAATATTCGAGGGAAGTCGATCTTCTGATTTGTGAAGTATACGCATTTAAACGTATTGCAATCAGAACGTCAAAACAAAGTTGCACACTAAGAAAACAAAATGAATGAAATGAATGTAATCCAGATACACTGAAAATGTGCCCCAATAAATGAGAATGGACAACGGAAACCATACCTATTACACAGTTATGGAGAGGATTAGTTTAAGAAGAATACTATAGTTGCAAACATATGTTTTTGGTGCTAAAGCCGTGTTATAAAGAGTCTATCAATACTTATCTATAAAACATTTAAATCGCTAAAAAGAGTGGAATTTACAGTAACGATATAATTATTTACTAGGGTGAGGTTTATGTAGAGAATAGTATATTAAGAATTGGAATGTTTCGCATTTACTCTGTGTGCGTATTTGGTATTATTAATATTTGGGTAAAGATGTTCACAGTTTTCATTCTTATGCAATTTCGTATAAGAAAAATAAGAATGTCGAGGTAAGAATGATACCTCTTATTAAGTTCTCTTTTTCTTACTAATGCTTCAACACGATCTCAGACACTGGCATTGGAAGTTTTCTGTTATAGTTTAGTACTGAGTTTAAAATGGCATTAGTTGTTTAATAACACACAGTTTACTTCGAACTCCTTTGTGCACATTATCCTTGTATTTCAAGCGAAATATTACATAATTTAAAGGTGATTTCTCGATTTCGGAACTAAACAAACTGCTAGAAAACTGGAATAAATGCATGTTCATATATTTTGTAGTTTCCTTGCTATGTAGATGGCAAAGATTCATTAGAAAGAAAAAGATTATTTGTTGTTTTTTTTTATGTTCCAAAAAAATCTTCAAAGAATGTTTAAGTAGGATATTCTTTGATTTCTAGGGTTTATGTGTTACAGAAACCGGTACAAAAAGTTGAAAACTGGAATTCTATTGACACCTGGTGCATCTGTATTCTTGACGCTGTCAGAAAACGAGAGAAACTGTAACAGATTCTTGTATCTTCTGCAATGTCCACAGTTCTTAAACACACACACACACACACACACACACACACACACACACACACACACACACACACATATATATATATATATATATATATATATATATATATATATATATATATATATATATATATATATATATATATATATATATATAATATTCACGATTAATAATTATATAATTCATGATTAATGATTGATTTATCGAATTCACCTATCTTATACCAACTGTCAACAATTGTACCTTAATTGAAAGCATCAAATATCTAGTTCATCTTGTTCACGGCCAGTACAGTGTTGACTGTCTCTAGTTGATTAATACTGTATAGCTAAATCAACTGCATGAATATAATTTGAAAACGTATTTAGTCCTATTTATTTGAAATTATCATAATTGACTTAAACTAATTAAGAATGGTTCCTTTTTAATTGACATGTGAACATGTTGTTTAATGGTATTCAATTAGTTTGATGGAAGATTTTATCCTATGGAGTCAATATTGTTACCCTGGTTTTGGTGATTCATCTATTATTTTTGTCACCAATACCTTTATCTGCTAAATGCTAATATGAAATATATGATTTTAAATTCAAAGAGACGTGTATAACGTTTTTGATACATCAACAATCCTCGGAAAGTTAATTTGCATGAACGAGAAATGCAAATCTTGTCTGATATTTGTTTCAGTACTTGTAGCCTTGATTTATTCTTCATGGCGTGATTTGTGAACTGCTTACATGGTGAACATTAAATGCTAATACGCAAGAGAATACAAGGGTAAACACGTCAACATCAATTTGTAGTATCAATACGTTTGTGAACACGTCAACATTAATTTGTAGTATCAATATGTTTAAATGTTTGTCGCAAATTTCTGAAGTTAATTAAAAAGAAAAAGAGCGTTATCCACTATAAATGGAGTAATACAGTATTCATTGTATATTATAATGTATCAATTTGACCGAAAGTTTAGAGAATATTATTTCAACAGCAACCATAATTTGAATGAGGACGTAAAACATTTCCGTACGGTTTTAGTGTATACTGGCATTTCAATGAACGTACATCTTTGAAAGATTTTTTGCGTTTTTTTTGTAATTTATTTGTAAGTATTCTTTTATTTTCATATAGATATTGATAACGAGAGAATCTTAGGCTGCTGCTTCCGTGTTAAAATGTCAAACGCCAACCAGCTAATGTTTTAAAGGATTATTCTAAGCCTGCTCAATGGTCAATACATGAAGTAAACTTTTTACAAATATATAAAAGAATCTTTTGAGCCTACATTATAAAAGTATTTTTATATAAAAAAAATCGTCTCATGTGATGAAAATAGCATCTAAGCGTGTGATGAAAATATCAATAATGATGTAGCGGTTTGACTGGTTGCTTTCGTTGTTACTTGATAGTTCAAGGCCTGGAACAATAATAGTTCTATAATATCCTTGATTTCTATTATACATTTTTCTATTATATGAACAGCCAGTGCTTAATCGATACGTTTCTCTCTATCTCTTATCTCTCTCTCTCTCTCGTTTAAACAAAAGCAGGCAGGTAATTAAGACTACTTCTGTATTAATCGTGGATCAAATATGGCTCGAACACGCGCAAGCAGTTTAGTATATGCTGTTGCCAGTTTGGTGACAAAACTACGCATGCGAAATGTACAAAACATGGTACTAAGACGACATGGCTAATGTAATGCTAACACATCGATAGGCTTATCATTTCATGGCATAATGGGGACAAGGTGGATTTATCATTGTTGGTCTCACTAGGGACAAACAGTCATAAAAACTGACCAACACTCACACCTACTGACCAACACAATCTTACTGGTCATCACATACTCATACAAACCATGACATATATTGACCTCTTGACCAATACCCACATCTGCTGACCAACATATTTTGTCTGACCAACACGAATATCTACAGACTTTCACCCACATATATCAATCAACATATACACATGCTGGTCAACATGCTATCTAATGATCACAGATGACGTATTTTAGTCTGTACTAAAAGTAATGCTGAAATACCAAAATAGAAACAGAATTTGGAGAACACAAATATATTCCGGAATATTCATGTAAATGGTAGAGTAAGAAATAATTCAAGTCTGAGCCTAACACAACAACAGCAGCACAGAAATCATTTGCAACAATTATTCTAAAACAAAACTGGCATGAAAAACATTGAAACAGAAATTAATTTTTCATAACTGCATGATCGGAGAAAAAAAAGTCATATCACAAAATACTATTTAAAATATATTTTGCACAAATATAAACTTTGAATATAGTGGGCAACATGTAGGCAAAGTGTAAACTAGCATCTTTAAAAGATAAGAAAACATTAAAATACAAAGAATTAACTATCTGAATAATGTTTGAAGAATAGAAAGAAAAAAAACAAATTGGAAAATTAAAAGCAAACTAAACAATAAAGCAATTGAAATGAAACACAAATAAGAAATAAAGTTGCACAATAAAAATAAATAATATTTAAATTAAACATGAAAAAAAATATTAAAATTGATTACAATTTTAAAATGTAACTAATTCAAACTGTTAAACAGTACGTTGAGACTGTACAAAACAATATTGATTTTGATATTCAAAATTTCGTGACTAACATACTGACATATCAATGTTATGCATATTTAATTTGCATAGGTAACGTTGCATCTTGGACGTTGCATGTTGGACTGAATTGCAAGATCTACCTTTTTTCACTATATTTTGTGTTATAATTTTACAGTTATAATTTAAACTTTTTTTTATAAACATTAGAAGCCTTCTAGAAGGTTATTTTCCATTAGGTAAAATATGTTTTCAGAAATTGTTAATTGTGATCTGAGTTCATGTAGAAGACTATGTAATCTTGTTATCAAAAACCTTTATTAATTGTGCTTTCAGTTGTATTATTGTTGTGTCCAAAATGTGTTTATGTCTGGAATTGATTTATCCAAATTATTTAGTCATAGCACATACAAAGTGCACATCAGAAATAGCATTCTTGTAGATAAAGACTTGAATTTATATGAAATTTAAAATAAGAACGTACGTCTTGGAGTATACTATTATGATTCAACAGTATATTGTTGGTATATCACCACGACATAGGTCACCACAGGAACATTGGATTTAATTTAAATTCCATTAAAGTTTATTAAAAACATTGAATATTAGGACCTTGGTTTGTAATTCTAGAACTTTGGGCGATTTAATTCGCAATACCATAAGTTCTTTTTACACATCTTCACCTTTTAGTTTAAGAAAATAAATTATTTATTGAACATTTAAGGGTTGTTGGTTCTCACTGTAATATTACGTTTTTAAGACAATAGAGTCGAATAAAAATAAATCAAGTATCACAATAGGCTATTAAATTGTAATCAGCATTCGACTCTCTTTTCAGACTCACGACATTCTGCAATTATACATTTTCATTAAACATATGTACTGACCATTAACATCAGAGCAGAAAGCGTTGAACTGCAGACTATCTGTCTAATAAAAACAAAACATAAAAAAAACAACTGTTAAAAGCACGAGGTACCAGTTTCATTTAGATGAAATTTTCAAACAGTCATTCAAACTGTTAGATTTAGAGTTGATACATTACCGCCTTGCCTCTCGGTGTCAAAAAGATTTTTGTTTTATACTCGTGCCAAATGTATCAACTTGTGCATTATTTGCAGAATTAGACAAGTGACTTATTCCATTTCTTCTGAACGCTACGTTCACTATAAATATAAAAGCCTGAACAAAAATTATCTTTATATCTCAGTGTTCTACAAACGACAAAGATCTCTCAAATTATTTAATTTCATTATATGGCACGTTAATCATGTTCGTTCAATGTCTTGAAACAGTAGTAGTAGTAGTAGTAGTAGTAGTAGTAGTAGTAGTAGTACTAGTAGTAGTAGTAATATAATTAGATCGTTAGAACTCTAACGCAACTGGGATCCTCTATCCTTATACCAACTGTTCCGTCAAAAAATCCGTGAATAAACGCTTCTTCTATACATATGTACCGGCCGGGTCTGATATCATCCCACGAAAAAAATGGAAAGGGAATGGGAACTTCCAGATAGAAAATACAATATGACTCCTCTCCATTCTGGTCCTGAAAAACAGAATGATCAGATGGAAGGAAACGTCTTTACAAAGGTATTATTTAAATACATTGGCTGCTTTTATGTTTGCGGTTCAAAATTATTTATAAGAAAGGTGAGAGCAAGTTAAACACAGGACATTAACACTTGTACTGTTAAGCGTTAAAAACAATGAAAATCATACAATTTAAATGTATGCACTAGTTTCATTAAAATTCTGTTTAATGCTAATTTAACAAAACTTTGGCATCTTAACTAATTTCATAGCCTAAGGTTTGCTGGGCTTCCGATGGTAAATAGTTGAAGTATTAATAATATCAACCAGATAGTAAGCCACATGAGACATATACCCAAACATCTCTATGATGCAACAGTAAACTAATAATTAAGAAGCTCTACTGATATTAAGTAGTGACGTGATTAAAGTTGACCGGAGTCTAGTCAGGATCAACAGACATGTTATATTTATTTTCAAATTATTACATTTCGTTACGTTAATTTGATAAATTAGTTATTCAACGTAAAGGCCGCCCGTCATACTCAAAATGTTTTCTTATTAGAGTTGATTTGCATTACATGAACAAAAGCAGTTTCTGTTACTTCCTCTTAGATACGATATTCTACCTATGGAGGATGACAACCAAAAATGACATACATGTATTCCCAAAAGACGAAGTACATGCGTCTTGTTGTCACACATAAAAACTTTATATAGTTTGAAAGGGAACATTTAGATGAAACCATTGAAAAGTAATTTACTGTTGAGCCTTATACTGATGTGCGCGCACGACGCACTAGATTGTGAAGCTTTGAAAATTGTTCGATTGTTTAAATTTATTTTCAAAATTTCCGTTAAAATTACTGGTAAAAAGAAATCAGTGCTGGGTTCCCTATGTCGGCCAACTTTGTAACCAAATGAAATCGGCACGCTGAAAAGAACACAAAGGAACCAAAATTGGCTTCCTGATGTCGACAGAATTCATATAAATAAATCAATACACCTTCAAGAATCCAAAGTCAGTTTCTGGAGACGGCATGCTTCGTACTGAAAAAAACTTTATATCTAATATCCTTTTTGTAAGTTTAAGCAAGGAGCTTACTGACCGCTGCCAGTTGTTTATATTTACTACCCGTTCTTCTAAATGTTGGTAATATGTAATAAATTCATGTTTGCAGGGTAAAACGTATATACAATAATAACTTGATTTAGAATTACTTATGTAACCCAACCTTCAAGCAATCGGGTCGATTTCCTTGTCTCTTTTGTGATTTTTTGTTCGCGGACACAAGCGATAAAAACAAAAGTTAGGATGCACACGTCATCCGTTATCCGCTACACCAACGGATTTCGTGAATGTATTGTTGTCTTCAATAAATTTCGCATGATTTTCAAAGAACAATTTAATGTTACCAATGCAAAGTGAGTTTGTTTAATTATATTTTCAAATAAGTTCTTGTTTATCTGTTTCTTTGTATTTATATCACGCAGTAGGGGAAGCACATATTCAATACAAACTTATTTCCTTTCTTATCTGTATGTAATAATGACGAAAATATGACTGACGATTTTGGCTAGTTATAACAAGCTTTCAGTTTATACACTAACACATTAACCTGAAAAATTAAAACAAACAATACAATTAATTGGTAAGTGCTTTATCTTGCAGACACTGAACATTGACAAAATTCTCAGCATTATTCTCTCTCTCTCTATCTGTGTGTGTGTGTGTGTGTCTATCTCTTTCTGTCTCTCTCTCATGTGAAATTGAGTGTGCTTTATATCAAGCAGTGTTATTCATTCATACATACATACATACATATATATATATATATATATATATATATATATATATATATATATATATCTATATATATATATATATACATATATATATATATATATATACATATATATATATATATATATATATATATATATATATATATATATATATATATATATATATATATATATATATATATATATATATAGTACGTAGTTTATAATTGTCAGTTGGAAACAAACGAACAACTTGTTCAAACTATAACGTTGGGCTGAATTGTCTTTCAAGTTCGAACAATTGTCTTAATTACGGCCAAATTTGGGCCTATTTGTCTTCGGCCGAATTGTCTTTGGGCAAAATTGACTATAATCTGGCATACATGGTACAACTTTCCCATTACTCACCCTATTCGGTCGCACAGCTTCTATCCACTTTTATTCTAGTGAACAAAGTCATGAGGAAGACTAAAGAGTTTTAGTCCCATAATCACTCTTTTTAGTTACTTCCCTATTCGACACGGTGTTTCGTATTTGCTTTACAAAACGCAAGTTTAATATATATATATATATATATATATATATATATATATATATATATATATATATATATATATATATATATATATATATATATATATCACATATATAATGATGTGGCTAATTAAACAACTAATTAGATAGATTTAATAGAAGGGATAAATGTAGGCAATATGCATTCTTAGCATGCGGACGCTAATGGAAATAGCCGAATATTCTTTTGTCCTTTGAAGAAAAGCGTATATTTAAGTCTTATAAACATTGGTATTGTTTACCTACATAGAAAAAGCGTTTTATGACTAATAATATCAGACGCTTTTACAATATCGGTGTTAAATGACCTTTAACTTTCGTCGGTCGTTTCAAGATAATAGTATCTTTCCTTTACTGATGTGTTGGACTATTTGCAGTAACCATTCAGTCTACACACTTTCGAAATTCAGTTAAGTCCTTAAAGTGTGATTGTACTGCTATATCAAGATTATATAAACATACATTTGTGTTAATTTCGTACATGTCAAGCCTTCGTGGGAGAATCAGAACGTCTTGTCAGTGAGTGGTCTACTTTAAGGACTTATTCTGCTGTAGAGCTGACCAGGGTTAACATAGTGACCAGAGTGATATGCGACCGGTGTGATCTGCTGTAGAGCTGACCCAAGTGACAAGAGTGATCAGAGAATTGCTGGTCGAATGGCATGTGATCGGGAGTTGCTGACCGATATTGATGAGAACTGATTGTTTGGTTGACCATCCTGGAATATTGATGGCCTAATTAGCCAGTGTAACTGTGCATGCGACGGAGTGTATAACTCCGTGCATGTAGCCTTTTAAACGTGAGCAAATATTTGGGGATCGTAAAACCCAGTGTATTTTATGGACACTGGAGATAATTTGTATATCTGTGTCAATTTCCTAACATAATTTCACTATCTGAGTGACAACACTTTACATTTTTACTATATGAGTAAAAATACATTGGTTACTGTTTGAGTAAAATGCATCATTTTTGGGGGGTGAAATCATTGTGATTCATTCACCCTATTTCCTTGTACTGTGCAGGGTCACTGAATTTTCCTTGACTTCTGCATTGTCCTGGCGTCCTCGAAGTCTGCGTTTGACTTTAAGAGGCAGTTATCGAAGCCGACTCGCAGTGGATTATTAATAGTCTACTAGTTATTCAACTTTTCATGATGAAACCTACGAGAAAGCTTGCACATAAGCACACACGTTTTGGCATAATATCTCAACAAGTCCGATAATGGGACAGTGTTAAATGTAGAAGTGAACTGTTTGCCAATAAAATTATAAACCTCTATACTATCACGAGATCGCATCTCATCTCAATTTACAGTAGTATATAAATAACAAAATAGGCTAGGTGAACAGTTGATTTAGGTCCTGCACCAACGTGCGCATAATGACTTAAATCATTTCTCCACATCATGAATGCAGAATCATCATTTCTTAACAGAGTAAAATATTTTCCACTGTATATACACTATACTTACTACATACGACTATAACTGACATGGACATCAACTAAGGTGGAAATAGATTGTATGTACATCATGAGCAATGCTTTACAAGCGTTATAGGAAAAGTTCTAAATATTGTATCGTAACTATTAAGGTGTTTTTAAACTATCTAAACATTTCATCCCAAGAAAATAAAGTTTTTCAAAATACTCATTAGCTGCACGTACAGTTGCTTCTGGGCTCTAGATGTCATAGGGCGCCAAAAGCCATTTGGGCCTTCATCGTCGCCCTTGGCGCCATTTACAGTTGGCACGCCACTATTTGCCGCCACTAAGTCATTGTCTCATATTTTGAATTGTAATCAAGATAAGTTGTAAATTTCACAGGCATGCTTGCAACCTTGTGCACCTCAACGATGGATGGGCATAATGTTTAGCTCAAATAATCTCCATATATATATATATATATATATATATATATATATATATATATATTCTTCAGTCTCTGTATGAAACTAAAGATTACTAGATCTATAAAGCTAATAACTAATACTTATACAAATCCCTTACCTCCCGAAACGGAGCAAAGTTGTCCTGATGACGTCTGTGGTATAATTGTAACATAACGTCAATATTCTCGGAGAATAAAGAGAAAGTAACCTACTATTGAGTTACTGAAAATTATTTAACCTCTGGGTTTGAACTGAGTTCATATCAAGGGAAGAAACAACGCAGATACTAATATAATCTGAAGTTTGAAAGAAACTCTCAATATTTTGTTTGGATTCCTGACAATCATAGTGTATTTTGTACCAATCATTTCTATAACAGGACAAAACCATTTAATATGCCGTCTGACTCATTAAAAAATATAACAATATTGATCAGTGATGTGGTAGATAATCGATTGTGTTACAGTTATTAGGTCGTTTCAGACTAGCTATGTATCGCGACAGCCTGAACTCTTCTGAATGTCTCGGGTTAAGTACACCTGCAGAATTAACTTCTTCCAAACTATTGAGGTCTAGTGAAGACGTGAAGACGATGAGAGAAACTTTTGACATCCCCCGTTGGAAAAGTGACCATTCATATGGCGTACCATATAAATAGTTTTGACTCTATAAACCCAATGATATCACCAATGTTCAATTTCATTAGAACACCAGGTGATATTTCCATCTTAAATTCCCATTGACACCAATTTTGATATACTCGGTTTTAACGTTAAGGTCCCATTGACGCTAAAGTGACCCAATCCTTATCGCTCTGTCCATTTCTCCATTCACTTCATGTTACATTTCCCCATGTGAAATTCCTCTTCACGCTAGAGCTGACCAAGACCATTTGACTGCGATTTACATACACGCTAGAGTGCCACCTATTACTACTATTATACTATGTATCCTTACGGCTTTGATATTAGTAAGACATCTTTAAGTTAATAAAGATGTAGTTGGAGCTGCATATTATAATGGCGGGAGATAAATAATAAAATCTAATATATATATATATATATATATATATATATATATATATATATATATATATATATATATATATATATATATATATATATATATATATGTGTGTGTGTGTGTGTGTGTGTGTGTGTGTGTTATTTAAATTTCTAATTTGTATTTATTTATTTAGTTGTACCCATGTATTCAACTACGTTAATAACTGCAAGCAGTGCGATGCTAGTCGGGTAATGGAGTAAGCAAACGTTCGTGGTTTTTAATGCGAAAGAGAATGATATTCTCAAAATGTTTAATTCGGTGGTGTGATGTGTCAGACTTTATTTGTATCCACGAGGCGTTTAATGTTCAATTTCTTCAATAATTATCTTAACGGTCATATTTGACCCATCCGCTATATTAATACCAAACACATTTTGGATTTCATATAGGACCGGACTTATGGTTAAATATAGAAATACAAATTGCCTGTTACGCCAGCCTTGTTTTAAATTTGGTGTCATGTTTATACCTATGAAACATGCAAGGTAATTACTTTATCATATGGATGAAAAAAACCAGAAGAGGTTTCGTCGCACAAGCGATTTGAAAGTGACAGCCGGAATAACATCTCATCAGTCACTGGTGGAATATTGACAAACTGGACAAAACTTCTGGTGGTACGATTATCCTATTCTATATAGGATTCGTTGTATTATGTTATCGGTCAGACGTTGATCCAATTTAGTATAATGAAGATGATCATGTGATAGAAGACAACATGCATTATTTAGACCTTAACTCTTGTTTCAATGCTGTGTAAATTGACCATTAGATAGCAGACAACATACATTCCTTAATCCTTAATCTTTTTTCCATTAGGAACACATTATGCACATTGATGTTTTGATAGAAAACAAAAAGAAAGCAGCAGAGGGGGTGAACAGACCAACTTTGTAGGCATCAATGTTAATATTTAATAGAAAGGTCTATTTGACAAACTGAGGCTTCCTAGTAAATATTTAATAGAGGGGTCTATTCGTCAAACTAACGCTTCCTCGTAAGGGTCCATTTGAGAAGAAAAAGACGCCATTGTCGTTGGAATTCACCCTCTCTGCTGCTATGGGTTAACAATTCTTTTACGATGAAAGTCCTTTAGGATTTCACAAACAGACTAATTTGTAAGACTTCGCCTTGTAAATCAATTAGATTATTGGACTGATCAGTGAGTCTGAAATTAATTCTCGTTAATGAATTATTATGACATCGCATATAGACTGGATTAACCGGAGACTCAATAATTAGAAATCCTGGAGGAGCTGTTGGTGCAAATGAATATAGAATATATCCCTGCTGAGCTTGATTTGATCGCTCGAAATTTATTTGATAGCTTCCTTCGATAACATCACATACTAAATTCAATGATATCACCGAGGATATATTCACATTTTGAGAAGCGATATGCCTACCACCACCATCTGGGTCGTTATTATATTTGAGAATTGTTGTTTGTGGTTGTGGTATTTTTTTCCATGTGGCGAGTATTGGTTGAAAATATTCATCGATGAGATAATTAACAATTTTTTTTAGTTCATTTGCATTATACCCATGAAACTTGAAATCGAGTAAATCAGTTTCTTTGAAATTGTAACCAGTTAGGAATTATTGTTTATTTCCGTTCTTATCATTAATTATTACTTGAATTATTCGTTCGTTGATGTATTCCATATCCAATACAAGCTGATTTAGTACCCTAATTTGTTTTAGGATCTCATCACATGGTTGTGTTATATAAGAGAGATGCTCCTGGAAACTCCCTCGTAGTCGTTCTAGTAGTGTTTGATGTAATTCATTAATCTAACTGAAATAATCAATGATGTTTTTTAGCGTAAATGCAATGGTAATGAATGAATCAAGTGTTTTCTCAAAAACAAAATCCCATTGCATGGTAGTGTGATCGGTAAATACAAATATATCGGTTAATTTAGCCTATTTTATACTATACAAATCATCTCGATATGATGGGTTGATTTCATAATATAATTTTTCATCTGTCACATAATCAGATTTTTGTGGTTCGGGCATTTGATAAGCTGTCTGAGGTGGGATTTCAGGCCATCCCAGTATAGTTCTTATAGAACTCTGATAGATATCTACGACATAACTTGGTGAGTTTATCTCGACGGCAGATGATAGTGTCGGCTCGTGGACCGTTATAGTGATTTTCGATTCTGCTCCAGGAATAGATTGTATTTTACGCTGAAATTCAGCATTGATTTGCTCGATTTGGTATGACCCTGATGGTATCGAAACCACGTTCCAGTCTGGAGTTTCATCGGGTTTATTCTTAATCGCAAACACCAAGGAATTATTCGGTTGTTGACCACCAAATGCTACCTAATATTAGGCCAACTGTGATAAACTCATAGTTTCGCCAACGCGATCTCCTTCAAGGGAATCGGAATAGGGAAATTCACACTGAATTCAGGATTCGTTGATGTTATTGAGATCATGCTGGTTGGTACTGAATTTGTGTTCTCCACTATTCGTTGAAGTAGTTCTTGCGGTGTTGTCATTGTTATTATAATCTTGTTGTATTTTTAATTTTGACATCGTGGAATCATAAATACTTACCATCGTTGAGAACTCACTATCTCACTATCGGATATAAATGTATCATCGAGCGACGACGATATCAACGAGGACAATTGCGAGTACGCGGTTGATACAACATGAAATTTAATTATGTAGTCTTGTAGTTTGCGTTGGCTGCATGATGAATAATTTTTTTGTTATTATCGAAATAATTCCTGCGATTGTTGCCGCCGCGGATATACAAACTGGAACAGCTATTGGAGCAATCATTGTCACCGAGGATAGTATTATACCAGCCCCCGCGATTACACCACTCACAGAGTACACGGTAACATCAACTGCGGTGATTCTTCGTCGGTATTTTTTTTATTTTTGTTTGATACTCCTCAGTGAGTGTCTTGAGTTTAGTTTGAAATTCTCTGACCTGATCATAGCGGTATTGAGATACTGAAGGTATCGTTGATGATGACATTTTATTTTCAAATCGTTTACGATTTCAAGTTAGTTGTTTACTTAAATCCGCTACGAATTCCACATACCATGTTACTGAAACCCTAGCTAGATTGTTATCATTCGTTGTTATCGTGAACTGTTCGGTTGTATTCTTGTCGATGATTGTTGATATAGTATTGTTGACCCCAGATGAACTCGACGATGATATATTAAATTGAGTCGGTGTTACTAGTGTTAATCGATAAATACCCTTAACGGTTGCGGTGATAATTAGTATATTGTTTCTAGAAGTCCACGCAAATGATCTGTGTTGAATCGTGTATACTACGTTGTTGGTTTTCTCATGAGAAAGTTTTAATTTTTGTTTTTTCAATGATTATTATCATCCTCGAAAAATCATTTTTGATTGCCTCGATGAAGCTTTTCGTCTCATCGATGAATCTTTTAATATCCGGGAGTATTATTTCAATTTTATCCAACGCGGTTCCAAAAAATTTATATATAATATTTTTACGAAAATCTGAAAACTGTTTTACGTATTCCTCAATTCTAGATTGAAGTGTTGCTAGTTCCAACATAGAAGTTTTTATTTCTGTGAACTTCGGTGATATTACCGCTGGTTCGGCGAAGAAAGCCATAATTGATTTTAATTCGTCATTGACAGTCTTTATATTGTCCATAGAGATTTTTATTAATGATAAATTCGGTGATGTTTTCGCTGGATCACCAAAAACACTTTGTACGAATTTTAACTTAACGTTGAGAGATTTTAATTTATCTGTAATCATCGAAACGAGTATGTCGGGTTTGAGTTTACCCTGATCCGAAAATAACGCAACGGTATTCTTGGTTACGCATCTTTGTTTAACTAAAATATCATCCAGGGATACATTACTAGTTTTCAATTTACCCAGACGATCTTGAAATTCAACGACTTCATTGGGATCAACAGTTGCTCAGTTCAATGTCTTAACTATTTCATCTTCGATTATGTTTTTATATCACCGGTTGCAGATATTTCAGTGGTTGGTTTCTTCAGCGCTGATAAAGATCCCCCCCAAATATTAATCATGTTATTGTAAAACTCTTTCTCTCTCTAAAAAGCGATTGCTAGTGTATTCATTTACGACAACATGTGGTGGTTTTCCAGATGTTGAAATAGCGTCAAGGACATTTAATACTTCTATGCCGCATATTGGTGGATCATTCATTTGTTGTGTTGGTAGTGTAGAATATCAACGAGGAGTTTTTAAGAGGTTTATATAACGCATGAATTCCTTCCGCGCTGCTAATCCATATGAATCGAAATAAACGATTACACGTGGATCAATCGCGTATGCAACCCAGTGGGTTCCGGGTCCGGTGCAATTATCGAGATGAATTATACCGGTTTCAACGCTGTTTGGTTGTGTCGGCAACTGATCTTTCATAAAGACGCCTCTGAAGTTTTTAATTGATAGTTTTTTAGCAGCATCGAGTAAATCAAAATTAGACATGGGAATTAAAGATTCCACAACCGAAGATTTGGAAATCGAAGATTTCTGAGTTAATAAACCGTTCCTAGTAGTCTTAGACCCTTTCCGCTGTACCATGAATACGGGGTTCCTGGTAGTTTTAGACCCTTTCCCTTCTTTTTTATATCCCTTCCCAGTAGCTTTCTTTAGTGCCATTCCTGCCGCGGTACCAACGGCTCCTAAAGTCGCCGCTTTAGCCACCGCTGGGGCTGCTACTGCAATCATAGCCGGAATCTCAGCTAACAACGGGAATATACCACCGGTTTTTATGATGTTTTTGATCGCAACTGCAGAGAGAGAGTGATCTGAACGCCTTTTTTTATCTTTAAACGCATCATTGAAGTGTTTTACTTGACGAGTTGTCAGTGACAATTTATTCGCCCCGCCAGTCATCTGATTGGTTTTCAGTGTTATTGTGGTTTCGCATTTTTTAGCTGATTCCGATTGCACTTTCTTGAGTTGACCGGGAGTTAACGTAACAATAATATTACTATATTACTATTATACAATAACAGATTGATCTAATTGTTACATATTTTCCACTGGCGCATATATCACTCTCATTCTTCCGCCAACACCTTCGAGTAGCATTGATTTATCACTGAGAATGACAGCAACCGCTCTGTAATTAGCAATACAACCAGGACGGGTTACACGAGCTCCAAAGTGTATATCGACGACAGATTATCTTGTTAAATCAAGATGTTCCAATGAAAAGTAATAGATCGGATATAAATTTTTAAAATCCAACTGTGATATTTGCAAACCAGTATCAACATTTTGATCACGTGCCATATATGACAACATATTATGATATACACACGCAATATGGTTAGTGGTGTAATCAAGTTGTATATACTCGGATGGTTACTGGTGTATGTTTATTCTCAGCGAGAGTTCATTAACGCCTATCTGATCAAATATCATATGACTTCGTTCTTGATTACCAGCTCGCTCATTATTCTGTAACGCAATAAATATATGACGTGGAGCTGAAACACCTTGTTTTGATGCCATGTGCCATGTAAATGTACCATCAATATTATCATGTTTAATATCCGTAGTCACTGATAAACAACTCAGCAACGACTTTCCTCCTTGGCCCATAAATGATAGTAATCGCTCCTCTGCGGTGATTGATGGAGTTAACAGTGGCATCCATAATGATAGTTTTGATAAAAAAAACTTTACCCTCGGGGACACCAGCACCACGCCAGATTGCATCATTATCAGTACCCTTTTGCACGAGTGCTACTGTATGTTTCGCTCCATAGATAACTTTTTGGACGTTTCTACAGAATCCAAATATGTGACGCAGTGGAATCGCGCATGAAAATTGTCGACGCTGTCCTTGTAACGTTGCAAACCCTAGATTTTAATTAGGGATATTATTTATGACATCAAAAGTACCAGCTGGCCTTACATATACGGCTGGTGCTGGATCAAATGCAGTAGCTTGTGTTGCCTTTTGCTCTGGAATACTGGACGTGTTCAGTGTGATCAGTAATATCCTTAGAAAACATTATAGATGGACCTGCCGATCTTGTATAATCATCAGAATATCTTGCTAACCCTATTATTGTTGTGGTAACATCAACATCACGCTCTATAGATTCAATTTCTTATCCATCAATGAGATATCTAGCGCTTTCGAATAACGCCATGATCCCATTATTAACAAAACCAACTCGGATAGTTGGGTTATTGTCATATGGTTGATCATTATGAGCAGCATCGTTTGTTACAAGTTCTCCTTCCACTTCGATAAATGCTTCACAAGGCAAGTATTTACTGGTATAATGAACTTGAAGTTCAATTCTTAATCGCAGATCTGGTTGTGTTGCGTGATAAGAATAAAATTGATAATCGCTTAAAGAATTATCTTTACGCACTGGGGCATCCATATCATGGGCTGGATCAGGTGACCGTTTGAACAGTTTATTTTATTTATCAAGGTCTAAATCATCGGCGTCGACCACGTCGTGGCTTTTTAAGCCACTTCCCGCTATCATATTTGCGGTTATGTTATCTTAGTCACTTGCTGTCAACGAAGTCGCCAATGACGCTAGTTTCTGATCCACTGCGTTATTTATTATTTTACTAACCCGCGCAAGCATCTTTGCTGTAGATGGTAGTGGTCCCAATTGTGGTTTTATTCGCCGTCGAACTAGCGCTGTTAGTTTATCCCGAGCGGCGGACAATGCTTTTCCGGCAAGATCTCCAACAGCGCTAATACCCTTATCACGAATAACATCAATGGCTTTCAATGATAATTCTTTTGCTAGCGGTGCCACTTTTGGAGCCATTCTTGCAAATAACCCTGCAATTGTATCACCGAGACTATCACCATAGTACGCGCTGTAAACTGGAAACCGTGAATTAACTACATAGACGCTGGATGGTTTCTCATGGTTGTAGCGTATGTTCATCTTATTTAAATATGATATTTATCTAATGCGATAAATTCGTCATCAGATTAGTCACTATGATAACCACCATGGTTATCACCATGGTGGTGAAAATCCGTAGAATTTTCCACTAACTCATCAATGAAATCTCGATATGTTTTGAAATCCATGATGCCACCTTGTAATAACCGCCTAGAAATATCAGCCGCTTCATTAATAATTTCTGGTGAGTTATTTCCAGTTCGTTTTCCTTTTATGAGTACTTCTAATCGTGCTATATCACCAAGAACATTACCAGGACAACTAATAAGACCACTACCTGAAATTCCACTCCCAGAAAATCCCTCCCCGCTACTATAATCAGTTGCACCCTGTGTATCTGTTTGTAGACTTTGTAAATAATTAAGAAATTCATTTACATCATCTTTATCATCTTCATCTCGATCAGATGGTATATACAATGATTCAGGTTGTAGTTTTTTAGGTGAGAAAGATATTTTCTTTGAAGGTTGATGTCTTTTTCTTCGTAATTTTTGCGGTTTTTGTTGTTGTTTTAGTTCTTCATATTGATTATATATTTTACCCACCTCAATGAGGTATCCAATTATCAATTTGATTATTTTCAGTTTTGATTTTGTAAATTACCTCAGCCTAAAGTTTTATATTTTTAATATACTTTTGTTCTGGTTTCAGTATTTTTTTCTGTTTTCATAAGTCGTAACAACAAACACAGGAATTTTCGCTAGGTCAGTCTTATCAATTGCTGCTAACCCCTCCATGCTAAATCTCCCGCGTATGCCCTCTACTGTTTTTTTTGGACCAGGAGGGGGTTTTGTTAACAACGTTGATGTTTTTTCAGTTTCAGTTGCTATTTTTTCAAGTACATTAATCAGAGGCTTTTCTTCTCTTGGTTCGTCCTTGGGAACATTTCCCCATATAGCTCGCTCAGTGGCTGATATTACCCCTTTCGTTGCAGTTGTAATCGGTCTAAAGAAATCTTCAGATCCCTCAGAAAAATCGGTCTGAAGACTCTCTCTGGCTTGTAATTTACTTCTGACAGAGTCGCGAATCGGTAAGAATTTCCTAATTGCAGTCAATCTCTATCTCTCTAGTCTTGTAGTTAATGCTTCGTTTACCATTATTGAAACAGTAAAGCAATTTCCAATTTGAATCTCGAAGAGATTTTAAAGTACAATGTAGTGATTTTGTCATCATCAAATGATTTTGACGTTTTAACCCGACTCAGATAGACAAGCAACAAATAAAAAATACTCACTAAAATATTTTTCAGTTAATTTTTACCTTCCATTGTATTTGCAACATCTGTTCATGCAGTGCGAGAATTTTACTAACGCGCTATACATGTCAAATGGTTAGTTGTATCCAGCTGGTTTTTTTCATTTTCTTGAATTAGCGCCCGTATATTTCTAATCTTCGAATTAACCTCTTTTTTCAATTCATAATCTCGACCGAATTCTTTTCGTATTCCTTCTACGATAGTAAATAACGGGACAAACACACTTACGTCGCTACAAAATGCAAGAGGGTCTTGAATAGAATTCTGGATTTTTTATCAGCGCATACTTCTTTGGCAGCATGTATTTGTTAGTTATAATACCGTATTCAATATCTTGAAAGTCAGACATAATTTGGTCAGGGTTTAAATTATCAGATAAATTAATCTCTTGTTTTTTCAATTTTAAAATCTCGGATATAATCCTATTCATATTTTCAGAATTCATATATGATAATACATATTTCTAATACAAAAAATATATATTTTTTCAAAAATGAACCCGTTCGTGGTAAGTTGTTTTATCATTTTACTCACGCCAAGGGATATTATTAGATGATATATGAACCCCGTTCGTGGCAAGTTGTTTGATCATCTTACTCACGCCAAGGGATATTATGCGATGATATATGATGAACCCCATTTGTGCGCCTCAGGTGCTATTCACATCGAAGGCGCTCAGAGGTTACATATAAGACAGCACATCTCATAGGGTCCGGTCAGGTGTCTTCACATCTAACCAATCCCAGAGTTATCACGAAGCATATTCCCTTAAGAGTGAATCTAACTCGTCAAATAACGGGTTAGAATCACAAGATGATATGTTTAGTGAATGGACAGCACAAACAAGAGATTATATATCACGAAGCATATTCCCCTAAGAGTGAATCTAACTCGTCAAATAACGAGTTAGAATCACAAGAGGGTATGTTTAGTGAATGGACAGCACAAACAATAGATTTTATAGGACGGCACATTTACATATATATATATACCATACAACTCCAAATCGAGTTTTTATGGCAGTTATTAAACGAATGGATATATACAATGAATGGATGGATTGGATGATATATATACAATGGATAAATGAATGAATGGATATATACAATGAATGAATGAATGAATGGATGATGGGCGGGTCTACATTCATACGTGACCAATCATACAACCAAGATAAAATCCCAGGTTGTATGGATACAAAAAGTATCCACACATCGTGGATAGTGTATGGGTTGTATGATTGGTCACATATGATCTTTGACGATAAAGCCCAATTATATAGAGAGAAATTTCGCTTATAGATGTAACATATAAATTGGCGGAAATTAAAAATGAAAGAGGTGTGTGATCGTTATATATTTTGTGTATTAATACTAATTATTGACAACACTGAAGCAACACCGATACTTGAAATAAAATACTAAACAGAATAATACAATTGTTGGTAAACACTACATATTTGATTCGATTTCTTACAAAGCAGATAATTGATTATATCCGCTGAGAATCGTGACAGTTAAAACCAGCCAATCAGATAGCCCATGGAAATTAGATGACACAATCTAAGGGAGATAACTCTTTCATAGACCGTAAACATACCTAAACGAGTTATCTCCTTTGGTGTTATATAAAACATGATTAGACATACGAAAATTGAATCTTTTGACTAATCTTTTTTGAAATCGCCGTCTTGGTTTTTCCCTCTGCAACACATCGTACTGAGGGCATACAAATATCAAAAAAAAAACTGGCTTTATTCATAGATTGGAATACGATTTCTTCGTTAGTTGCTGTATTAAAAGATTTTACAGGTCTCGCTTTTTTCAAGGATTATCCAGTTTCTCCTCGTTTTAAATTCTCACTCTGTGTAACAGCTTGTAGATTATTCAAAGAATTATTCCTTGGATTGGAATCAATGTGATCAATAACAAAACCATTTTTGATCAATCCATGGAAACACTCGTATGCGATTCTGTGATTAAGATAAGTTTTCCCTCCAGTGCTAAACTTCAAATACCCAATATCATTGTCAGAACCAACTGGCTTCTTCAATCTTCTATGTCTGATAATGCCATCAAGGGACGCTTTATAATCACTGATTACTGGATGTGGCCGGAATTCTTGATTCATTATATACTATACTATACTATTTGTCTAATTCATTGTTTGTTCTAATGATTACATTTGGAAATCTTTCGATATAGTCTTGAGGAGTTCTTATGATTCTGTTGTTGACGCTATCAGGGTCAGAGTCATTAATGGAATTCTTAGTTCGTTTATCATAATAACGCTTCAGCTCTCCGTATCGCTTACCACCACAACCGAGACACAACTGTGATTTTCCTCGCACCCCTGCCCCACATCTTATACATGGAATTGGGTCATGGCTTCCACGCTTTGCATATGATACCCACATAACTCCTTTCTGCACGATTTGTTACACGGGGTTACTGATCCAATCATAAGCTATTTGCAATGATTCATTATATAATATATTCTCTATTTAAATACTTGTTTTAATTATAGAATGAAGGAGTTCTAGAGATTATCGAAAAGTAAGCCCTGGAAAAATGCTAAAATCAATAGAGTCTCTGATACACCAAAGGGTAAAATTCGTGATAGAACCATGATAGGTAATATTCGTGATTGTTTTAACACGATGGAGCATCTCACTATTGGTCAAAATTTCAAATTGATGGTATCGTTGATACTACCATGAACGATGAAAGAACAGCCTAGATAATCTCACATCTTGGCCAAGAAAGGTATTTTTTTAGAATAAAATTCATTATCCGTTCAGACACAATAGATTGGATTATCAGGGATAAATTTGAACCCATCTTGAAGGATAAAAAAAACTATCACTGTGAGTCAAGATTCAAAACCAGGAATTTTGACTGGAATTGACAAACCGTATTATGAAAGATCTTATCCTGTAACAGCAATTGTTTATGGGATATATCTGCTAAATGATAAACCGAGTATTGAAAAACTAGCACCGATGAAACTGTTATTCTTGACTTCGTCAAAAATGAATTGTGTAGCAGAACGAATATTAGAACACTTCACAAATGCATTGCGTGGAAATAAATTGATTGATCTAAGACGTAAAAAAACAACCGAGTGGGGACTAAGAGTAAAGGAGCACGGGGCAACAGTTCAAAATGTGGCAGCGTTAGAGCGAATACTAAATTTCCCAATATCTGTAATGACAATAACAAGCGAGATATTATACGAATATAAATCGAGAGGAGCTCCAATCAAAATTATTGATCATAATGAACACGCATGGACACCTGCAGTAATAATATTTCCACGGGACAGAACCATAAAATATATACCCCCGGAATTTTCCGGGGAGTTCTACGGAGAAGAGAAACTATTTGATTTTATTCACCAACTGAGTAAATACGATCATGTGTCAGTGTGGTTACTTAACTCCGAGGGCAGATTCGATCAGTTTGTAAGACCCAATGGAGAATTATACCGCACTGAAGCCCTCCATGAGGCGATGAAGAAACCAGCTAGTAGTTTCTCGAAGAGTTTCGACGACAAACAATTACTAACAAACTGTTTTACAATTCCGTCGGTTGCAGTTCATTTTGCGAGAAAGAGAAACACATGGAAACCAACAAGAGCTGAATTTCTCACAGACATCAAATCAAGCTGTACAGAATTTAACCACGGTGGATTATGGAAAACAAAATACACCGCTGAAACTATTATTTCGCTTGATATGGTTGCGTGTTATCCGGCGAGTTTTCTCGGGTACGGAGAATGTGCTGAATACTTCAAACGATTTGGACATCCCACACACGAAATGGCCCGTGTTGCGATTAATGGACCACTGCCTGATTTTGATTTAACCGGATTCGCTCGTGTGGTATCATTTGAATTGGCTACTGGACTTCATCCGTGCTGTTACGTTTGGATGGTAGACATATATCTGAAAAAACACTGGATGCATATAGTACTGTTACTGTATATGATTGACTGTAGAATACTAATATTGTTGATTGTCAGTGAAGCGATTATATCATATCACGCACAGACTGAGGTCTGGTTATCACAACCCAATCTAGATAGTATAATCAACGAACAACGAAAACAGTTTCCCGATCTTGACGAAGAATATACCGTGAAATGGTCCAAACAGTTATTTGAAGTTAGAAATAAAGATGCAAAGGATCTTGGTAGAAGAATAATTGGTAAATTTACTCAAGGTGGAAAATACGACAATAAACGATATTCTTCACGGTTGATTATAGATAGCGTTGAATACGATTTTATAATCGTGGATGTAACGAGTAAAAGTATATACGTGGATCGTAAAGACGCTTTCTTGTCCGATGGAACAAAATTTGGTACAATTGTTACTTACGCAGACGGAGAAAATCTTCAGTATACACATTTGAGGGCGTCTATGCTGGCTTATGCTTCTATTAATGGTTTCGATGATAAATAGATTTCCTGACACCGCAGTTAGAGTCGGCACTGATTCATTTTATATAGACGCGAAACAGAGGGAAAAAGTGGCCAAATTCACTCATTCTGACGAGAGCTGGGGATCATGGAGAATTAGGCGGGAAATAATGCGTGACTATTCCAAATCAGAAGATGTTACGATTGAAGATAAATATTTAAAAAATAATCAGATATCAGAACTATCTAATGCACTGCAGATATCTGATACAATATGTAGATATAAAACAGTTTATTTAAACGGCTGTGGTGGATCAGGAAAAACGACTCGTGTGATTTAGTTATTTCGTGGGAAATCAAACATGATTGTGCTAACACCAACACACAGCCAAAGAGATGAAACAACGAGGAATTAATGCCTGTACTTATCACAGTTTCTTTCGATGGAAAGGCGATGAATGGACTCCTGAGCGAATTGGTGAGAAATTTATTCCTGAAGACATTATTTGGGATGAAATATGCAGTGTCATTAGATGTATTACAAAAATTTCTCGATTGGTTATTGTTTGGGAATACAAAAGAAATAATGTGCGGCGATCATGGTCAACCACCACCATTTGTCGGTTTATCCTCACATGATTGGCTGAAGAATATTGTAGACTATTATGAAAAAATTAAGACCGATCATAGAGCACTTGATGAACAATTACGTGAGTTCAAGAAACTAATCAGATTACAACCTGATAGAATTCAATGTGAGTGAGCGCGTAAACTAATTTCAGAAACCCCATTAAAATATTTCTGGGAAGCGTGGAGACCAAACGATTTGATAGTGGCGAGTAGAAAGATAGTCAGAGACACACTTCAGATGAAGTTATTTTAATTGCATACAGAGAAATTTACAACACTTCCAGTACCGCTGTGTTATAGGCCTTCGGATACACGAAAACATAATATTGAAGTTGATATTCCAGGCTTGACAGAGTCAAGAAAGCAGAATTTAGTGTTAAATGATATTGTGTTGGTAGATATCAGCGTCGTCAAATATGCATTGCTTGCTGATAAATCCCCATGGACGCTAGGTTAAGCAGCGACGATACATTCTTCACAGGGATTGACTATATCAGATACGATTGTTTGGATAGTGGATAATCACATCGAGTGGTCAAATTTAGTTTATCTCGCAGTATCCAGAGTACGAAGAATAAATCAGCTTCGAAGAGTTGTTTTAGCAGCAGAGGGGGTGAACCTCACAAAGCGTCGAATCGTAAAAAAAGCGTCGAATCGTAAAAAAGCGTCGAATCGTTAAAAAAGCATCGACAACCAACGCTTCCTCGTCTACGCCAGCGTCGTTTTCATTCACCCTCTCTGCTGCTGGAACTTTTAGTTCTGGGTTAATAATTTTTTTACGATGAAAATCACTAAGATTTTAACCGAATATTTGATCGAGTCCTTAGGATCTCACAAACAGACTAATTTGTAAAACCTCACCTTGTAAATCAATCAGATTATTGGACTGGTCAGTGAGTTTGAAATTAATTCTGGTTAGCGAATCATTATGACACCGCATATAGACTGGATTAACCGGAGACTCAATTATTAAAAATCCTGGAGGGGCTATTGGTGCAAATGAGTATAGAATATATCCTTGCTGAGCTTGATTTGATCGTTCGAGATTAATTTGATAGCTTTCTTCGATAACATCGCATACTAAATTGAGCGCAATCACTGAGGATATATTCACGTTGAACGGAGCGATATGTATGCCGCCACCGTCTGGGTCATTATTATGTTTGAGGATTTTTAATTCCGATGATGCTGTTTTTCTCCATGCATCATGAATTATTTTAAAACCAACATCGATGGTATCACTAAGAAGTTTTTTTAGTTCTGGTACGTTATATCCTGGTAGTTTGACTGTTGGAATGTCCTTGACGGGGATACTAAGAGTTGATGCAAACTCTGTTCTCGATAGGGGGTTATCGTCATCTAATATATCCGGAATAATTTTCAAATTAAATGTTTCCATATCGTCGATAATTTTATTGCATATTTCTACGACGCTGATAAATTCATCTCGGGTGAGAGAGCCAGATTTAAGAGATATTAACAACAGTGAAAAATCATTATTCATTGCTGTGAAATTTTCAACGATTTTAGGTTTGTCAATAAAATGATGTCCCTCTATTCTTTCCCCCTCCTTCTCTTCCCCAGTTGCGTAGTATCCGAGACCAAAAAAATCTATAGTGACTCGGTGATCTATATAACTTTTTACTGGATTATCGGGTTTTATCACGTCGGTGACATAATCAGTTTGTTTTTGTGGTTCGGGTATATCAACGGTTTTTCCCCCGGGTGGTAATTCAGGCCATCCTAGTACGGTTCTAATAGAACTCTGATAAATATCTACGACGTATCCTTCTGTGCTTATTTCAATGGCAGATGATAGCGTGGGTTCATGAACCATTATAGCTATTTTTGATTCTTTTCCAATAATCGATTTTATTCTACGCGCGAATTCATCATTGATTTGTTCGATTTGATATGATCCGGTTGGTATTGAAACGACGTTCTAGTCTGGAGTCCCGTCTTCTTTATTCTTATTCGCGAACACCAGTGAATTATTCGGTTGTTGACCACCAAATGATTTTGATCTGATATTAGACCAACTGTGATACACTCGTAGTTTTGCTAGCGCTATCTCCTTCACGGGGACTGGGCTAGGGAAATTCACACTGAATTCAGGATTCGTCGATGTTATTGATATCATGCTTGTTTGTACTGGGTTCGTGTTCTCCACTATTCGTTGAAGTAATTCCATCGGTGTTGTCATCGTTGCTATACTGTTGTTGTCGCTCTAATTTTGACATCGCGGAATCAAATATACTGACCATCACTGAGAACTCAGTATCCGATATCGTTGATGTTATTGATATCATTCTGGTTTTTGGGTTCGTGTTTTCTAATTCCATCGGTGTTGTCATCGTTGCTATATTGTTGTTGTCGCTCTAATTTTGATATCGCGGAATCAAAAATACTGAGCATCGCTGAGAACTCACTATCTGATATAATTGTATTATCGAGTGACGACGATATCATCGAGGATAATTGCGAGTACGCGGTTGATACAATATGAAATTGAATTAAGTAATCTTGCAGTTTACTCTGGCTGCATGATGATATTTTTTTTGTTTTCCCGGTTGATATACCCGCGATTGTAGCCACCGCAGAAATGCAAATTGGAACTACGACCGGGGCAATCATTGTAACCGATGCTAGTATTATTCCGGCGCCAGTGAGAACGCTTGACACTGAGTACACAGTAATGTCAATTGCGGTGATTTTTCGTCGGTATTTTTTTATTTTTATTTGATACTCCTCGGCGAGGGTTTTTAGTCTAGTTTGAAATTCTCTGACCTGATCATAGCGACATTGCGTTGATGAAATCATTTTTATTTTAGAAACGCTAGCGTTTTCAATTGTGAAATTCGAAGGATTTTCCTTTCAATTTAGTTATTTACTTCGCATACAAATTCTAAGCACCAGGTTATTTTTTATCTAATGGTACTATCAACCGCGACAATCTCAAATTCTTCTCCACCCCGGATAATTACTGTCGCGGTGCCACCAAAGTAGGTTTTACCGCTCACGATGATATCAAATTGCTTGTTAGAGATTAACGTCATCCTGTAGATACCATGGGGCCACTTCTCGATATTGACTTTCAATTTAGCATTAGATTCTTTTACACAATCAAAGGTCCCATGCTTTACCCTTTCAGAGGTTTCTTTTAGTTTAAGAATATCGTCGTAAACGTCGAGATAGGTTTTATTGATTTCGGTATCTTTCATTATCGTTTTATCGCGGCGTTTAAAAAATGAAAACAAAAGGAGGTTATATTCCAAACTTTTTTGTGTGCCATAATGCCTGTTGAGTTCAGAATATGTCGTCGTGATATTGTAACTTTCAGATCCCTCAAAGAAATTTTTAGCCATTTCGCTGATGCGTTTTTGTTCGTCAATAGCTTTTATAACTTCAGCGAGAGTCGGGCCTGTCAACGATGTGGTTTCAGAAACAGGTGTTCTCCCTAAAAATTTATCAACGATGGTATTAAGTGTTGTTTGTCTCACCATAAACATATTAATGTCCTTGAGAGTCATTGTAGATGTAGCCGGGACACCAAAGACACTATTAGCGATGTAGGCATTATGAGTATGCTTGCCAATAAACTCGTTAATTTCAGCGAGAGTCATGCCAGCCACAAGCGGGTTCCCAAAAACTTAACAACGACGTCGTTAGTGGGTTTTTGTACCTTTTCAAGATTTTTTATTAGTTTAGAAATATCATTGTAAATATCGAGATAATTTGCCTTGATTTCATTTTCATTCATCACCCTCCCCGCGTCCTTGTTAAAAAAGAATAGCGATAGAAAGTTTTTAATTTCAGCGAGAGTCATGCCAACCACAAGCGGGGTTCCAAAGAATTTATGTACGACATTTTTGCGAAAATTATTTTAACCTCGTATATGATCATCCAGATTACGGTCTTGGGCGGCAATTGCGTCGGTGATCGTAGACACAAGTGCACCTGGTTTAAGTCGTCCGCCGCTGGAATATAGCGCAATAGAGTTTTCAGCGGCGTCGTGTTGTCGTATCAAAATATCATCCAACGACACATTACTAGTTTTCAATTTACCCTGGAGATCTTGAAATACAACTATTTCGTACGGGTCAACATTTGTTAGGTTCAAAGTCTCAGCTATTTCATCTTTAATTTTTTTTTTATATCACCCGTTGCAGTGTCATCGGCACCGGGTTTCTTCAGCGCTGATAGAGGTCTTCCCCAAATATCGATCATGTTATTGTAAAACTCTCTCTCTAAAATCTTTGTTGACGACTTCGTCGTTGCCTGCGACTACTGGTGTAATCATTTACGACAACATGAGGTGGTTTCCCCCTTGGGTTACCCAAGGAGTTAGAAATAGCGTTAAGAACATTTAATACTTCGCTGCCGCATATTGGTGGATCAATCATCGTTCGTGTTGGTAGCGTAGAATACCAAGTCTTCATTGGAAAAGTTTTTATATAACGCATGAATTCCTTCGGCGGTGCTAATCCATATGAATCAAAATAGACAATCCCACGTGGATCAATAGCGTATGCAACCCAGTGAGTACCAGGTCCGGTGCTGTTATCGAGATTAATGATACCGGTTTCAACGCTGTTGGGTTGTGTCGGTAATTGATCTTTCATAAAGACACCTCTGAAATTTTTAATCGCGAGTTTTTTAGCAGCATCGAGTAAATCAAAATTGGACATAGGAACCATAGGTTTGGAAATCGAAGATTTTTGAGTTAATAAACCGGTCCTAGTCTTAGACCTTTTCCGCTGTACCACGAATACGGGGTTCCTGGTAGTCTTAGACCCTTTCCCTTTTTTTTATACCTCTTTCCCGTTACTTTTTTTAGTGCCATTCCTGCCGCGGTACCAACAGCCCCTAACGCTGCCGCTTTAGCTACCGCTGGGGCTGCTGCCGCAATCAATGCTGCAATCGCAGCTAACAACGGAATATACCGCCTGTTTTAATCATGTTTTTGATAGCAGCCGCAGAAATAGTAATCTGAACACCCTTTTTTGCTACAAGTGCATCATTGAAATGTTTTACTTGACGAGTTGTCAGCGATAATTTATTTGCCCCGCCAGTCATTTGATTGGGTTTCAGCGTAATTGTGGTTCCACATTGCTTAGCCGATTTGGATTGTAATTTTTTTAATTGACCAGGTGTCAACGACACATTGATATGACTATACGACATTATACATAACAGATTGATCTAATTGCTATAAAGTTTCGATTACATATTTTCTACTGGCGCATCTACCACTCTCATTCTTCCTCCAACACCTTCGAGTAGCATTGATTTGTCACTGAGAATGACAGCAACCGCTCTATAATTAGTAATAGCACCAGGACGGGTTATATTAGCTCTAAAGTGTATATCAACGACAGTTTGTCTTGTTAAATAAAGATGTTCCAGCGAAAAGTAATAGATCGGGTATAAACTCTTAAAGTCGTATTGTGATATTTGTAGACCAGTATCGACATTTTGATCGCGTGCCATAAACGACAACAACCTATGATACACGCGAGCAATATGATTTTCTGTGTAATCGAGTTGTACATCTTCGGATGGTTCCTGTTGGCCGTTTATTCTCAGCGAGACGTCTTTAACACCTAATGGATCAAATATCATATGACTGAAACGTTGATCGCCAACTCGCGTGTTATCCTGTAACGCTACAAATATATGACGTGGCGCAGCAACACCTTGTTTTGATGCTAGGTTCCACGTGAATAACCCGTTGAGATTTGATTGTTTAACATCTGTACTCACTGATAACCAACTCAACAACGACTTTCCTCCTTGGTCCATAAATGATAGCAATCGTTCTTCTGCGGTAATTGCTGGAGTCAACACTGGCATCCACAATGATATTTTTGTTAAAATAACTTTACCGGCATCAGCATTGGGATTTGCATTGTCTGCTGGAATCCTCCAAATTGCGTCATTATCATCACCCTTTCGTACAAGCGCTACTGTTTGCTTCGCCCCGTAGATAACTTTTCGGACGTTTCTACAGAATCCAAATATGTGATGCAGTGGAATCGCGCATGAAAATGATTTACGCGCCCCTTGCAACATTGACATACGTGTTGCAGCTCCTAGATTGAAATTAACATCGTTGTTTATAATCATATCTTCGATACCAGCAGAAGCAGGGTTAGCAGCACGATCATTTGGTCGTCTTACAACAAATGGATTTCCTCTAGCGGTATTTTTAACATCTTTTGCAAACATCATAGAAGGTCCTGCTGATCTTGTATAATCATCAGAATATCTCGCTAACCCGATTATTGTTGTAGCCACATCAACATCGCGATCTATCGACTCGATTTCTTTTCCATCGATGAGATATCTTGCACTCTCAAATAGCGCCATGATACCATTATTGACAAAACCGACTTGAGTACCAGCTGGATACGGTGCTGGTACAGCAGTAGTATCAGCAGCTGTTTCAAGTTCACCTTCTACTTCGATAAACGCTTCAGCGGGTAGAAAGTATTTACTGGTATCATGGACTTGAAGTTCAATTCGCGATCGACTTTTTGAGTCTATTGCATGATAGGCGTAATATTGATAATCGCGTACAGAATCATCCTTGCCAACTGGGGCGTCTATATCAAACGCCGGATCAGATGACTTTTGAACATTTTATTCTATTTATCAGAGTCTAAATCGTAAACAATTTTCATCGTCGTAGTTTTTTAAAGCCGCTTCCTGCTATCATATTTGCAATATTGCTTTGGTCGGGAGTTATCAATGATGGCAAAGCCATCGATGCTAGATTTTCATCTACTGCGTTATTTATAATTTTACTAACCCGTGCAGGCATTTCCGCGGTAGACGGAAACGGTTTCTTTTTTCTTCGCACCAATGATGTTATTTTATTCTTCGCGGCTGAAAACGCTTTCCCGGCAAGATCTCCAACAGCACTGATACCCTTATCACGAATAAAATCAATTGCTTTCATCGATAATTGTTTAGCTAACGGCATCACTTTTGGAGCCATTCTTGCAAATAACCCCGCAATGGTATTACCTAAACCATCACCATAGTATGCTCTATAAACTGGAAACCGTGAATTAACTACATAGACGGGGGTTGGTTTATCATGATTGTAGTGTATCATCATTATTTGAAATCAGAAACCATTTTTCAATTGTGAATTCAATCACTATGATAATCTTTTACGAACTCGCCAATGAAATCTCGATATGTGCTGATATCCATGATACCGCCTTGAAATAATCGTCTACAGATATCAGCTGCTTCATTAATTATTTCCGGTGAGTTATTTCCAGCTCGGAACCCTCCTACAAGAACTTCTAATCGTGATATATCAATGAGAACACTACCAGGACATACCCCACTTTGTGGTCCACTGGAATCTGGCAATCCACTTCCGCTAAAACCAGCTGCTTCATCAAGTTCTTCTAAATCGGTTTCTTGTAAATAATCAGGGACATCATCATCATCATCAGGTGGTAGTTTTTTAGGCGAAAAAGATATTTTTTTTGCAGGTTGCTGTCGCTTTCCTCGCAATTTTCGCTTTTTTTTTTGTTGTTGTTTAAACTCTTCGTATTGATTATACACTGCGCCCACCGCATTGATATATCCAATGTATGATGCACTATTTTTCTTAATTCGACCTGGTTTTTTATCTTTGATTTTGTAGAATATATCAGCCCAATGAGTTATATTTCTAACAAACTTATGATGTTCTGGTTTCAACATTTTTATTCTGTTTTCATAAGACGTAACAACAAGCGAAGGAATTTCTGCTAGTTTAGTCTCATCAATTGCTGCTAACCCTTCCTCGTTAAACATCATGCGTAAATCATCTACTGTTCTTCTTGATTCCATTCTTTGTATAACCTGTTTTGTTTGTTCAGTTTTCGCTGCTATTTTTTCGAGTTCACCGATAACAAATTTTCCCGTCTCGGGAACATCTCCCAGTATAGCACGCTCTACACCTTTCGTTGCTGTGGTTACTGGTTTAAACAATTCTTCGGATCCCACAGTAAAATCCGTTTGTAAACTCTGTCGTTGTTGCAGTTTATTTCTTACAGAATCTCGAATTGGTATAAATCTCTTGATTGCATCTAGTCGTTCACGAGCCAATCGGGTCGTTAATGCTTCATTGACCATTATTTGAAATCATAAACAATTTTTCAATTGCTAAACAATTTTCCGAACCTGACCTAACAGACGAAAACACTTCAACACGTCGGATGGTTTTTAACACCATCGTGGAGGTCTTATTTGATTGTTTTAATGGCTCTATCATCGATGAAGGAAGTCACATATTTCCTAATAAAATAATTAATTATGTGACTTCCTTCATTTTTTGTTACATGTCAGATGATTTTTAACACCACCGTGGAGGTTTTATTTGATTGTTTTAATGGCTCTATCATCGATGTTGAAAGTCACATATTTCCTAATAAAATAATAATTCTGTGACTTTCAACATTTTTTGTTACATGTCAGACATGTCAGATGATTTTTAACATCACCGTGGAGGTCTTATTTTGTTATTTTAACAGCATTATCATCGATGGAGAAAGTCACATATTTCCTAATAAAATAATTAATTATGTGACTTCCTCCATTCTTTTTTTTATTAATCGGAATCATCATATCGACTAAACTATCCATTAACGGCCTATCGATTTTTTATTCAGTGTGTGCGAAATATTTTTTATTCAGTGTGAAATATTTTTTATTCAGTGTGTGTGAAATATTTTTTATTCACTGATTTTGTTGTTTTCAATCAAAAAATGCTAAAAAAAATGAAAATCTCTTTGAGGATCAGTCACAATCAAAAAATGACAAAATCTCTTTGAGGATCGGTCACGGTAAAAGTCGTTCATTTTCTTGAATTAACGCTCTTATATTTCTAACTTTAGAATTGACATCCTTTCTCAATTCGTATTCGTTACCTAATTATTTTCGTATCCCCTCTACGATAGTATATAACGGAACGAACACACTGATGTCACTGGAAAATGAAAGAGAGTCGAATACAATTCTGAATTTTTTTGATTAACGCGTATTTCTTGGGCAGCATATATTTGTTAGTGTTAACTCCGTATTCTATATCCTGAAAATCCGACATGATTTGATCAGGATTTAAACCATCTGATAGCAGCAGAAGGGGCGAATCAGACAACATTTTTAGACAAGTTTTCACTGAAATCACGCTTAAAAACAATGAAACCAATGACATCAGGCCCCCAAATGTGTATGTGAATCATGGATTAGGTCCAAAAAAAAAATATGAAAAAATCTATGAAATTAATGAAATCCTCCATCGATTTTTTGGGAAAAGGGACTACAACGTCGTTGTCACTCACCCCTTCTGCTGCTATGGGTTAACCGAATATTTGATCCAGTCCGATACGATATCGTGTTCGAGGGTCATGTAAATTTATTGTTACAAATCCGTGTGGGGCAGACTGAGCATGACTAAAGAAATTTTTAAATTGATTGAAATCCATATCGGAGCACCATGTCTGCCAAATATTTCGTAGCGTATGTGTATCAACGCCGTTGAATACAGCAAGCATATTACAGTTATCTCTAATCACTTTTGGAATCTGAGTGTATCGTTGAGTGACATAGATCACATCCGAGTTTTTATGCCTGCCTCGGGAAAATATTCTAGCAGGATTTTTTTGATTATCTAACATGACATCGTCGTATACAACTAAATTGTTGATACTTCCATCGAGGTCATTCACGGATGGCGCCTCGTCAATATCGGTTATAAATTCAATAACATCCTCGCCGGCAATCTCTGAAGCGTTTTCATTAAAATCTTTTAGTACTTCATAGCATCGTTGGTCGTCTACGCTAGGGGCAATTAAATACAACTTATCCCACTTCATCCATCTCATTATTAAATTGAGCAACAATTGCGTTTTACCGGATCCAGATGGTCCGATTATAATTGCGCGGATAGAGTTTGGTAGCGCTGTATGATGCTTCACTGGTTCTCTTGTTTTAGTCGCTGAAAAATCAATTATATTCATATCTCTATACATAAATTATGGATCTATATTGCGTGAAGTGTAAGGCGCGTACTGGCACAGATGACTTGACGACGATTACAACTAAAAATAACCGATCAGCGCTTTCTGGTAAATGCGTACAGTGTAGTACAAAGAAATTTAGATTTGTTTCTAAACCCAAGGAACCCAAGGAACATTTAAAAAAAAACGAGGAGGTGATATCGCTGCCAAATTAGCAAAACTCCCTGGAACCCCATGGGCAAAATACCCCGTGGAAAAACACCTTCCAGGGTATAGTTATTGTGGACCGGGAACAAGACTTGATATCAGACTCAATGATCAAAATCAGCCCCGACCCGGTGAGGAACCAATAAACGCTATTGATAAGGCCTGTCACCTTCATGATGTTGCTTATAAAAGCAGCAATTTGCAACACAGGCATCTAGCAGATGTGAAATTAATTCATGAGTTGAATGCCATTCCTGATAAATCCTTCAAAGAAAAATTGGCTTCCTTTTTGATAAAATCGGCTATGAAAAGTAAATTGATGTTAGGTGCTGGTAATTAATAACAACATGGAATCTATTTATTATTCCCCAAGAGGATACTGGAAGGGTAACGCTGCAATCAGTAAACTCGCTAGCGCCGCAAAAGTGAAAAAAACCACTTCGGCTCATTGGTTATCCAAACAGGCACTATGGCAAATTTATCTACCACCGCCTAAACAAATTCAATTCTCGCATTTTCATGTGACCTTTCCTAATGAAGTTCATCAGGCTGATCTATTATTTCTGCCACATGATCGTGGTTACAAATATGCGTTAACTGTAGTTGATATTGCAAGTCGATACAAAGAAGCAGAACCGTTAAAAACAAAATCAGCCACTGAATTCGCTTCTGCATTTGAAAGGATTTATCGAAGGAGTCCTCTGCACTGGCCAAATCTGTTACAAGTTGATCCGGGCAAGGAATTTCAGGGTGCAGTGTTATCTACAATGAAATATCCCAATGTCGCTATCAGACGAGGGCATACTGCACTGCATCGTGATCAGGCCATTGTAGAACGGTTTAATAAAACCCTTGCTGAGCGGTTATTTGGATATCAATATGCAAAAGAATTCATCCAAGAAAAAAGATCCCGTGAATGGGTTAAGAGATTACCAGGTGTAGTTACCGCACTGAATAACGAGATTACTAGAACCATCAACATGAAACCTATCAACGCGATTAAAAAGAAGTCGATACCTGAAAAACCACAAAAAGATTTCAAAGAACCAATTCTTGGTAGTAATGTCATTGTGAGGTATTTATATGAACCAGGAGAGCTTGAAGGGGGTAGAAAAAGGGCTACTGATCCTATTTGGAGCGTCACTACGCATAAGATATCTAGTATAACACGATCTACGGGTAGACCTCCAATCTATAAACTGGATTCAACTGCCCCTCAGCGTGGGTTTACTAGACAACAACTACAAGTAATTCCTGACGATACTCAATTACCACCGCATGGTCTTAACTAGCACCCTTGCGTCTATTGCACTCAAGACAAGTCAACATCACATTATTTCTGACATGACCGAGATTGTTATTTTTTCTGTCTACGGTGAATTGGCAAGGATCCTTATCCGAATACTGCCATTGCATTATACAATTGCAACTCGCGCAGTGATTATTCTGTTGTTTCTTCAAAGTGATTATTAATTCAGCATCAATATCAAATTCTCGTTTTTTTTTTTGTCCTGTTGTTTGTAACCGGAGAGTTTTTTATCAATAATATCATTATCGTCACCAATGATTTCATCATCGCCAATGATTTCATCATCTCCACTGGCTTCGCCAACGACAATTCTTCGAAGTTGATTTATTTTTCGTACTCTGGATACTGAAAGATAGACTAAATTCGACCATTCTATGCGATTATCTACCATCCAAACAATTGTATCCGATATAGTCAATCCCTGTGAAGAATGTATCGTCGCTGCGTATCCTAGCGTCCATGGGGATTTATTAGCACGCAATGCATCTTCAACGACATTGATATCAACCAGCACAATATCATTTAATACGAGAATTTGTTTTTCACTCTGTCCTGGAATATCAACTTCAATATTCTGTTTTCGCGTATCCGATGGCCTATAACATAACGGTACTGGAAGTGTTGCAAATATTTGTTTATGCAATTCAAATAACTTCATCTGAAGTGTGTCCCTGACTATTTTTCTACTTGCAGTGATCAAATCGTTTGGTCTCCACGCTTCCCAAAACTCATTCATGGGAGTTTCCGAAATTATTTCACGGGTTATTTCACACTGGATTCTATCCGGTTGTAATCTAATTAGTTTCTTCAATTCTTTTAATTCATTATCAAGTGATCTATGATCAGTATCAATTTCTTCATAATAGTCTACAAAACCCTTTAGCCATTCATGGAGGGATGCACCGACAAATGGTGGTGGTTGGCCGTGATCCCCGCACATGACGACTTTTGTATTCTTCAATAACAACCACTCAAGAAATATTTTTAAGACATCTTCTGACACTGTGTCTATTTCATCCCAAATGATAATTTCAGGAATAAATTTCTCTCCCATGCGCTCAGGAGTCCATTTATCTCCCTTCCATCTAAAGAAACTATGATAAGTGCAGGCATTTACCCCTCTCTGTATCATTTCTCTTGCAAGTCTGTGAGTCGGTGTTAGTACAATCATGTTTGGATTGGAAACACGAAATAACTCAATTGCCCGGGTTGTTTTTCCTGACCCACCACAGCCGTTTAAATAAACTGTTTTATACAGGCATATTGGATCAGAAATCGGTGGTGCACTAGAAAATTCTGAACACTCATTGCTTTCTAAGTAATTATTTTCAATGGTAACATCTGCTGATGGAATATAATCATGAAGCATTTCTTTCTTAATTCTCCATGACCCCCAATTCTCGTTGCCAGTAGCCTTAAAATCAGCCATTTTGCTATTTATGTAAAATGAATCAGTAGCAACTCTAACTGCGGTGGTAGGAAATCTATTGATCATGAAAACAGATTGATAGAAGCATAACCAAGCATAGAAGCTCTCAAATGTGTGTACTGCGGATGGTATCCATCATTGTAGGTAACAATTGTACCCAATTTGGTTCCATCGGACAGAAATGCGTCCTTACGATTGACATATAGGCCCTTATTCGTTAAATCCGCCATTACAAAATCGTATTCAGCGTTGTCTATAATCAATCGTGAAGAATATTTCGTATTATCATCTTTGCCACCTTGGGTAAATTTACCGATTATTCTTCGTCCAAGATTTTTTGCTTCATTGTTTCTGATTTCAAATAACTGTTGGGACCAATCCATGATTTGTTGTTCATTAAAATCAGGAAACAGTTTTCGCTCTTCGCTAATTATCTTTTCTAGATCAGGTTGTGGTAACCAGACTGATTTCTGTGCTCGATAGGATATAATTGCTTCACTGACAATTAATGATTTTAACATCTTACAATCAAGCATATACCGTAGTAACACTATTGGCATCCAGTGTTTTTCAGACATGTGTTTACCAATCCAAAGATAACTACACGGATGAAGTCCTTCAGCCATTTCAAATGATACCACACAAGCGAATCCGGTTAAATCAAAATCAGGAAGTGGTCCATTAATAGCAACACGGGTAATTTCGTGTGTAGGGTGTCCAAATCGTTTGAAATATTTCTCACACTCTCCATACCCAAGAAAACTTCCTGGATAACACGCAATCATATCAACGGAAATAACGGTATCAGCGGTGTATTTTGTGTTCCATAATCCTCCATGGCTGTATTCAAGACAGGATAATTTGACATCTGATAAAAACTCACTTCGGGTTGGTTTCCACGCGTTTTTCTTTCTAGCAAAATGTGCTGCAATGGATGGTACTGTGAAACAGTTTGCTAATAATTGATCTTCGATTTCCCCCTCAGAAAACTCACTAGCTAGTTGTTTCATTTGATTCTGCAGCTCTTCAGTACGGTATAATTCTCCGTTAGGCCTTACAAACTGATCAAATCTACATTCTTCGTCTGAATTACTATGAAATAGCCACACTGACACAGGATCGTTTTTACTCAAATGGTAAATAGCATCAAATAATTTCTGCTCTGAAAAAAACTCTTCGGTTTGGGATAGATATTTTACGGTTCTATCCCGTGGGAATATTGTTACTGCAGATGACCACGCGTGCGCGTTATGATCAATAATTTCAATGGGAGCCCCCTGTGATTTATATTTCGATTCGTATAATACTTCACCGGTGATTGTCCTTACCGATATTGGAAATCTTAATGATTTTTCTAATTTAGTTATATCCTGAATTGTTGCCCCATGCTCTTTTACCGTGAACTCCCACTCGGTTATTTTTTTTCGTCTTAGATCAGTTAGTTTCTTTCCCCGGGACGCATTTGTGAAGTGTTCTATTATTCGTTCTGCTACACAATTGAGTCCTGTCGAATATTTCATGGGTGCTAGTTTTGAAATATCAGGTTTTTCATTGAGCGGATAGATCCCGTAAACAACTGCTGTGACAGGATAAGATCTTTCGTAGTAGGGTTTATCAATTCCAGTCAAAATTCCCGGTTTAGAATCCTGATTCACGGTGACAGTTTTTTTGCCCCTGAGAATGGGTTCAAATTTATCCCTAATAATCCATTTGTCATCCTCACGGATAATGAATTTGATTCGAAAAATATTTCCTTCTTTCCCAAGACGTGAAATGATCACTGCTGCTTTTTCATCATTCATGGTAGCGTCAACAACACCATCAATTCGAAATGTTGACCAACAATAAGATGCCCCATCACGCTTGAATTCATTAAAACAGTCTCTGATGGGTTTATCAAGAATTTTATTCTTGGGTGTATTAGAAACTATATCAAGATTGAATTGAGCATCCTTCCATGGTGATTAAATCTAGGATTGATTTTCAATAATCTCTTAAACTCTTTCATGTTTCCGTCTCTTGGACGTTTGTTACGCTTTTTGGGTCTATCGATATTAAATCTAGGATTGATTTTCAATAATCTCTTAAACTCTTTCATGTTTCCGTCTCTTGGACGTTTGTTACGTTTGTTTCCGTCTATTGGACGTTTTTTGGGTCTATCGAGATTAAATCTAGGATTGATTTTTAATAATCTCTTAAACTCTTTCATGTTTCCGTCTCTTGGACGTTTTTGACGTTTTTTTGGTCTATCGAGATTAAATCTAGGATTGATTTTCAATAATCTCTTGAACTCTCTATCAGCATTGAATTTAGCATTTTTCGAAGTCAATCTCTTGAACTTCTTCATGCTATACATAAAACAAACATTTAAATGAAAGTTTTATGTATAATGAATCACTGCAAATGGCTCATGATGGGAAATGTAACCCCGTGTAACAAATCATGCAGAAAAAATGAGTACTGTAGATATCATATGCAAAGTTTTCGACGTGGAAGTCTTGGTCCGTTACCCTGTATTCGATGTGGGGTTGGGGTCAAGGGAAGATCACAATTGTGTATTGATTGTGGTGGTAAGCGATATAGGGAATTGAAGCGTTATTATGATAAAAGAATAAAAAATGGACAATCCATCAGAAATTATGACCCTGAAAAAGTCTTTGACCCTGATAACGTCACTGACAAAATCATAAGAACTCCGCAAGACTATATCGAAAGATTTTCCAGTGATGTAATTATTGAACCAAACACTGAATTAGACAAACAATAGAATAGTATATATGAACCAAGAATTCAGACCACATCCGGTGATTACAAAATATGAAGCATCCAGTGATGGTACTGTCAGAAACCGTAGACTGAAAAAATCAGTTGGTTTTGTGAATAATCACGGGTACTTGATGTTTACTGTTGGCGGAGGAAAAGAAAAGAAAACTTATCTCAATCATCGTTTCGCATTTGAATGTTTTAATGGATTGATCAAAGATGGTTTTGTTATCGATCACAAGGATTCTAATCCGAAAACAATTCTTTATCCAATCTGCAAGCTATCACACAGAGTGAGAATTTGAAAAGAGGGGAGACTGGCACTTGCAAAACGGTTGGGAAGAGACCTGTGACATCTTTGAATACAACAACTAATGAAGAAATGATTTTTCAATCAATGAATGAAGCCGGCAAGTATTTCAATATTTGTCGATCTTCAGTACGAAGAGTTGCAGAGGGGATTTATCGATCGGCTATTTCAAAAAAGACGGGACAGAAAATTCGATTTAGTTATGTCTAATGCGTCATAATTTCCAATTAGAGATATGTCATTCTTATAGAATAATGAATTCTGAAAACATGAATAGCATCATAGTTGAAATAGCAAAATTGAAAAATCAGGATATCAAACTATCAGATGGATTAAATCCTGATCAAATTGTGTCTGATTTTCAGGATATAGAATACGGAGTTAGCACTAACAAATATATGCTACCCAAGAAGTATGCACTCATCAAAAAAATTCAGAATTCTATTAAAGACTCTCTTTCATTTTCCAGTGACATCAGTGTGTTCGTCCCGTTGTATACTATCGTAGAAGGAATACGAAAAGAATTAGGTAACGAATACGAATTGAAAAACGAAGTCAACTCTAAAATTAGAAACCTACGGGCATTAATTCAAGAAAATGAACAATTTTGATTGACCGACCATTGATTGCCTGACCATTGATTGCCCGACCATTTTATCATTCCGACCCTCAAGAGATTTTCATTTTTTTAGCATTTTTGGATTGAAAATGTCAAAAATAGAATGAGGAAACTGTGGTATTAATTATTTTATATACAATTTCCACACTTTCCTCATCATTGATAGAAGCTGTTATAGGATGAAATAACACTTCCATGACCGTGTTAAAAATCATCCGACATGTCAAAATAGAATGGAGCAACTGTCAGTATTATTTATTTTATATACAATTATGACACTTGCTCCATCATTGATAGAAGGTGTCTCACGATGAAATAACACTTCCATGACCGTATCAAAAATCATCCGACATGTCAAGTGTTTTGCAATTGAAAAATGGTTTCTGATTTCAAATAATGGTCAATGATGCATTAACGACCCGATTGGCTCGTGAGCGACTAGATGCAATTAAGAAATTTATACCAATTCGCGACTCTGTAAGAAATAAACTGCAACAACGACAGAGTTTACAAACTGATTTTGCTCTGGGGTCTGAAGAATTGTTTAAACCAGTAACCACAGCAGCGAAGGGGGTAGAGCGTGCTTTACTGGGAGATGGTCCCGAGACGGGAAAATCTGTTATTGGTGAACTTGAAAAACTAGCAGCGAAAACTGAACAAACTCAAAAAACTGATCCGAAAAAAACGACTGTTTCTCTGTTGAATAAATTTACTGATCATGCTAAAATATTAATAAAAAAACCTAGTTTATTGAAATCAAATGATTATCAAGCCTTTGGTAATTTTGCTGCTCAAAGCTATAATTCAAAAAAAGATTTTTTAAAGGACGAGTATAAAAATGATAGAATATCAAGTAATGATTGGTTCGATTATTTGTATAAACTAAATAAAGGGATTGGTCGTTTGAATAAGGATGAGATAGGATAAAAGGAATTTAAAAAGGGAATTAGTAATTATAAAAGAGAACAAATAGAAGAGCGACAACGAGAAATAGAAGAACGGCAAGAACTAAAACGTCAAACACCAACACGTAGACAAACAAGAAGACAAAAAAAACAACAACTACCACCTGATGATGATGATGATTTAGAAGAACGACGTCAAACACCAACACGGAGACAAAAAAAACAACAACTACCACCTGATGATGATGATGATGATGATGATTATTTACAAGAAACGGGTTTAGAAAAACTAGATGAAGCAGCTGGTTATAGCGGAAGTGGACTGCAAAATCCAAGGATTGGAAACACTTGTCCTGATAGTGTTATCAATGATATATCACGATTAGATGTTCTTGTAGGAGGATTCCGAGCTGGAAATAACTCTCCAGAAATAATTAATGAAGCAGCTGATATCTGTAGACGGTTATTTGCCGGCGGTATCATGGATATCAAAACATATCGAGATTTCATTGACGAGTTAGCAAATGGGTATCATAGTGATTAAATAACAATTGAAAACACTATTGTTTTTATAATAATGATCATCCATTACAATCATGATAAACCAACCCCCGTCTATGTAGTTAATTCACGGTTTCCAGTTTATAAAGCATACTATGGAGATGGCCTCGGCAATACCATTTTAGGATTCTTTTCAAGAATGGCCCCAAAAGTGATGCCGTTAGCTAAACAATTATCAATGAAAGCCATTGATGTTATTCGTGATAAGGGTATTAGTACTGTTGGAAATCTTGCCGGGAAAGCGTTTTCAACTGCGAAGGATAAAATAACATCATTAGTGGGGCGAAAAAAGAAACCGTTACCGTCTGCAGAAGAAATGCCTGCAAGTGTTAGTAAAATAATAAATAACGCAGTAGATGAAAAATTAGCGTCGATGGTAAATCAAGGGGACCAAAGCAATATTGCAAACATGATAGCAGGAAGTGGCCTTAAAAAACTACGTCGATGAAAATGGAAAAATCGTTTACGATTTCACTATTTAGACTCTGATAAATAGAATAAAATGTTCAAAAAATCATCTGATCCAGCATTTGATATAGACGCCCCAGTTGGCAAGGATGATTCTGTACGCGATTATCAATATTACGCCTGTCATGCCATAAACTCAAATAGTCGAGCAAGAATTGATCTTCAAGTCCATGATACCAGTAAATACTTTTTACCCTGTGAAGCATTTATTGAAGTAGAAGGAGAAATTGTAACAGCTGCTGATACTACTGCTGTACCAGCACCGTATCCAGCTGGTACTCAAGTCGGTTTTGTCAATAATGGTATTATGGCGCTATTTGAGAGTGCTAGATATCTCATTGATGGAAAAGAAATTGAGTCCATAGATCGTGATGTTGATGTGGCCACAACAATAATCGGGTTAGCGAGATATTCTGATGATTATACAAGATCAGCAGGACCCTCTATGATGTTTGCAAAAGATGGTAAGAATACCGCTGGTGGAAATCCATTTGTTGTAAGACGACCCAAAAAACGTGATAATAATGATTCTGATATCGAGAATATGATTATAAACAACGATGCTAATTTCAATCTAGGAGCTGCAACACGAAACGCAATGTTGCAAGGAGAGCGTAAATCATTTTCATGCGCGATTCCACTGCATCACATATTTGGATTCTGTAGAAACGTCAGAAAAGTTATCTACGGGGCGAAGCATACAGTATCGCTTGTACGAAAGGGTGATGATAACGACGCAATTTGGAGGATTCCAGTAGATGTTGCAAATCCCAATGCTGATGCCGGTAGAGTCGATTTAACAAAAATATCATTGTGGATGCCAGTGTTGACTCCAGCAATCACCGCAGAAGGACGATTACTATCATTTATGGACCAAGGAGGAAAATCATTACTAAGTTGGCTAACCGTGAGTACAGATGTGAAGCAATCAAATATCAACGGGTTATTCACTTGGAACCTAGCATCAAAACAAGGCGTTTCTGCGCCACGTCATATATTTATTGCGTTACAGGATAACGCACGAGTTGGCAATCAAGAACGAAGCCATATGATATTTGATCAATTAGGTGTGAAAGACGTCTCACTGAGAATAAACGGCCAGCAGGAACCATCCGAGGATATACAACTTAATTACACAGAAAATCATATTGCACGAGTTTATCATCGTCTGTTGTCATTTATGGCACGCGATCAAAATGTGGATACTGGTTTGCAAATATCACAATATGATTTTAAAAATCTGTATCCGATCTATTACTTCTCACTGGAACATCTCGATTTGATGAGACAATCCGTCGTTGATATACACTTTAGAGCTAATGTGACTGGTCCTGTTGGTGCTGGTGCTATTGCTGATTATAGAGCGGTTGCTGTCATTCTCAGTGATAAATCAATGCTACTCGAAGGTGTTGGTGGAAGAATGAGAGTGGTAGATGCCCCAGTAGAAAATCTTTGAACGATTTTTCTCGATTTTTCATTGAATTAGAATCAATCAATTATATATAATGTCATATAGTGTTATTAGTGTTACGTTAACTCCTGGTCAAATCAAAAAATTGCAATCAGAATCGGCTAAAAAATGTGGAACCACAATCACGTTGAAACCTAATCAAATGACTGGTGGTGAAAATAAATTATCGCTGACAACTCGTCAGGTGAAACATTTCAATGATGCTTTCAAGGATAAAAAAGGGGTTCAGATTACTCTCTCTGCGGCTGCTATCAAAAATATGATGAAAACAGGCGGTATATTTCCATTGTTAGCTGCAATACCAGCATTGATTGCAGCAGCAGCCCCAGCGGTGGCTAAAGCAGCGGCGTTAGGAGCCGTTGGTACTGCAGCAGGAATGGCGTTGAAAAAGGCAGCTGGACAAGGATATAAAAAAAAGAGACGATCCGTTCAAGGATTGGGTCTAAGACTACCAGGGACCCCGTATTCATGGTACAGCGGAAAAGGTCTAAGACTACCAGGGACCCCGTATTCATGGTACAGCGGGAGATCCGTTCACGGATCAGGCCTGAGACTACCAGGAACGGTTTATTAATTCAGAAATCTTCAATTTCCGAACCTATGGTTCCAATGTCCAATTTTGATTTAATGGATGCTGCTAAAAAACTAGTGATTAAAAATTTCAGAGGTGTTTTTATGAAAGATCAATTACCACATCAACCAAACAAAACTGAAACAGGTATTATTAATCTCGATAACAGCACCGGACCTGGAACTCACTGGGTTGCATACGCTATTGATCCACGTGGGATTGTCTATTTTGATTCATATGGATTAGCCCCACCAAAAGAATTTATGCGTTACATAAAACAATTTCCAATGAAGACTTGGTATTCTACGCTACCAACACAACAAATCAATGACCCACCAATATGCGGCAGTGAAGTATTAAATGTCCTTGACGCTATTTCTAACTCCTTGGGTAACCCAAGGGGGAAACCACCTCATATTGTCGTAAATGACTACACCAGCAATCGCATTTTAGAGAGAGAAAGTGTTTTACAATAACATGATTGATATTTGGGGGAGATCTTTGAAACCCAAACCCGATGGCACTGCAACCCCTGATTCTATCAAGGATATAACAAAAAAAATTAAAGATGAAATCGCTGAGACGTTAAATTTAACAAGTGTTGACCCGAACGAAATAGTTGTATTTCAAGACAAACAGGGTAAATTGAAATCTAGTAATATTTCTCTGGATGATATTTTAGTTAAACAACAAAACGCAATCGAGAACACCGTTGCGTTATTTTCCGATCAGGGTAAATTGAAAACCAGTAATATTTCTCTGGATGATATTTTGGTTAAACAACGAAACGCAATCGAGAACACCGTTGCGTTATTTTCCGATCAGGGTAAATTGAAAACCAGTAATATTTCTCTGGATGATATTTTGGTTAAACAACAAAACGCAATCGAGGATACTATCGCGTTATTTTCCGATCAGGGTAAACTCAAACCAGGCGTACTTTTTTCGACGATTACAGATCGATTTAAAACTCTCAACGATTCTGCGTTAGAACTAGCAACACTTCAATCTAAAACCGAAGAACATATAAAACAGTTTACCGCATTTCGTAGAAATATCATTGATAAATTTATTGGAACTACATTCGATAAAATTGAACTAAAACTCCCTGATATTAAAAAATCCATCGATGAGACGAAAACCTCCATCGAAGACATCAAAGGTGATCTTTCGAGGATGATAACAGCCATTGAAAAAACAAAAATTCCTCATGAGAAAACCAACAACTTAGTATACACAATCCAACACGGATCATTTGAGTGGACACCTACAAACAACACATTAGATATCACTGCAACCGTTAAGGGTATTTATCGATTAACACTAGTAACACCATCGTCTCAATTTAATATTTCATCGTCCAGTTCATCTGGGGTCAATAATACGATTTCAACGATCATCGACAAGAATACAACTGAAAAGTTCACAATCACATCTACTGATAAAAATTTGGTTAGGGTCTCAACAACGTGGTATGTGGAATTCGTAGCGAATTTAAGTAAATCGTAATTGAAAACGCTAGCGTATTTAAAATAAAAAATGATTTCATCATCGCAATATCGCTATGATCAGGTCAGAGAATATCAAACTAGACTCAAAACCTTGTCTGAGGAGTATGAATTGAAAATTAAAAAATATCGCAGGAGAATTACCGCAATTGATGTTACTGTGTATTCAGTGAGTGGTGTAATCACCGGAGCTGGTATTATACTGTCTTCAGTGACAATGATGGCTCCGATAGCTGTTCCAATTTGCATTTCTGCGGCAACAACAATCGCTGGAATTATTTCAATAATCACAAAAAAAATATCCTCATGCAGCCAACGGAAACTACAAGACTACATAATTCAATTTCATGTTGTGTCTACTGCATACTCGCAATTATCCTCATTGATATCGTCATCGCTCGATGATACAATTATATCAGAGAGTGAGTTTTCAGCGATGGTAGATATATATGATTCTGCGATGTCAAAATTAGAAATACAAAAACATGAGTATAATAACAATGACAACACCGATGGAATTACTTCAACAAATAGTGGAGAACACAAACCCAGTACAAACAAGCATGATCTCAATAACCTCAACGAATCCAGAATTCAGTGTGAATTTCCCCTCTCCGGTCCCAGTGAAGGAGATAGCGCTAGCAAAATTACGAGTATACCACAGTTGGCCAAATATTAGGTCAAAATCATTTGGTGGTCAACAACCGAATAATTCCCTGGTATTTGCAAATAAGAATAAAGACGACGGTACCCCAGACTGGAATGTTGTTTCCATACCAACCGGATCATACCAAATTGAACAAATCAATGATGAATTCGCGCGTAGAATAAAATCGATTACTGGAGTAGAGTCAAAAATAGCTATAACAGTTCATGTGCAGACACTATCATCTGCCATTGAAATAAGCACAGAAGGTTATGTCGTAGATATCTATCAGAGTTCTATTAGAACCGTACTAGGATGGCCTGAATTACCACCCGGTGGAAAAACCGTTAAATTACCAGAACCACAAAAAACTGATTATATCACCGACAGGACAAAATCTGATAATCCAATAAAAAGCTATAGATATTATGATAAGTCATATTTTTTCATTAGAGTAGAATATGATGAAAAAATACGACTTATTCATCATCTTGCTAACCGGGATAAAATCACTGAAAATTTCACAGCTTTCAATAACGATATTTCGTTGTTGTTTATATCCCTTAGATCAGGCACTCTCACCCGAGATGAATTTATCAGTGTCTTAGAAACATGTAACAAAATCATCAATGACATGGAAACATTTCATTCACAAATTATTCAAGAGGTATTAGGTGACAGTAGTCCTAAAACAAGAGATTTATTTGCAATAGACTATAAGATCCGCATAAGAGATATTCCAACATTCAAACTACCAGGATATAATCTCTTAGAACTACAAAAATCTCTCGATGATGCCATCGATGAAGGTTTCAAAAAAATCCATGATACGTGGAAAAAAACACCATCACAACCACAAACAACTATCCTGACCCATAATAATGACCCAGATGGTGGCGGTAGGCATATTGCTCCGTTCAATGTGAATATTTCATCGGTGATTGCGCTCAATTTAGTATGCGATGTGATCGAAGGAAGCTATCAAATTAATCTAGAACGATCAAATCAAGCTCAGCAAGGATATATTTTGTATTCATTTGCACCAACAGCTCCTCCAGGGTTTTTAATAATTGAGTCCCCGGTGAATCCAGTCTATATGCGATGTCATAATAATTCATTAACCAGAATTAATTTCAAACTCACTGACCAGTCTAATAATCTGATTGATTTACAAGAGGAGGTTTTACAAATTAGTCTGTTTGTAAAATCGTAGTGATTTACATGACCCTCGAACACGATATCGTATCGGACTGGATCAAATATTCGGTTAACCCCAACTGAAAGTTCTAGTGAGTGACAACGACGTTGTAGTCCCTTTTCCCAAAAAATCGATGGAGGATTTCATTAATTTCATTGATTTTTTCATATTTTTTTTTTGGACCTAATCCATGATTCACATACACATTTGGGGGCCTGATGTCATTGGTTTCATTGTTTTTAAGCGTGATTTCAGTGAAAACTTGTCTAAAAATGTTGTCTGATTCGCCCCTTCTGCTGCTTAGTTTGATATCCTGACTTTTCAATTTTGAAATTTCATCAATAATGCTATTCATTTTTTCAGAATTCATTATTCTGAAACAATTATGTTTCTAAATGAAAAATATGACGCATCAGACATAAATGAATTTAATTTTCTGTCCGTTCTTTTTTGAAATCGCCGTCTTGGTTATTCCTTCTGCAACTCTTTGTACAGAAGGTGAACAAATATTGAAATGCCTACCGGCTTCATTCATAAATGAAAATATTTTTTCTTCATTAGTTATTGTATTCAAAGATTTTACGGGTTTCGCTTTTTTCAAGTATTTCCCAGTTTTTCCCCGTTTCAAATTCTCACTTTGTGTGATAGCTTGCAGATTTGATAAAGAATTGTTCTTCGGATTAGAGTCCTTATGGTCAATAACAAAATCATCCTCGATCAATCCCTGGAAACATTCATACACGAAACGATGATTGAGATAAATTTTCTTTCCAGAGCCAAACATCAAATACCCCATACCATTGTCAGCACCAACTGGTTTCTTCAGTCTACGGTTTCTGACAGTAGCATCACTGGATGCTTCATAATATGTTATCACAGGGTGTGGTCTGAATTCTTGGTTCATTTATATACTAATACTATTTGTCTAATTCATTGTTTGGTCTAATGATTACATCTTTGGAGAATCTTTCGATGTAGTCTTGGGGAGTTCTTATGACTTTGTCGCTGACAACGTCAAGGACTTTTTCAGGGTCATAATTTCTGATTGATTGTCCATTTTTTATTCTTTTGTCATAATAACGCTTCAATTCCCTATATCGTTTACCACCACAGCGTAGACACAACTGCGATTCCGCCCTGACCCCAACCCCACATCGTATGCAGGGTAACGGACCAAGGCTTCCACGACGAAAGCTTTGCATATGATACCCACAGAATTCCTTTCTGCATGATTTGTTACACGGAGTCGTTTATCCAATCATGAGCCATTTGCAGTCATTCATTATACATAAATCTTTCATTTAAATGCTTGTTTTAATTATAGTATGAAGAAGTTTGAGAGATTATCTAAAATTAAGCCTTGGAAAAATGTTAAATTCAATCTCGATACACCAAAGAGTAAAATTCGTGATAGAATTATACTGAAGGAGTTCCAAAGATTATCGAAAATTAAACCCTGGAAAAATGTTAAATTCAATCTCGATAGAGTCTCTGATACATGAAAACGTCTAATCAGTGATAGAACTATACTGGGTAAAATCAGGGAGTGTTTTAATGAATTCTACCGAGACGGTGCAGTACACTGTTGGTCGACATTTCGAATTATCAACAACATCGAAGATGTCGGTGTCAATGTACCCATCATCGATGCTACTATGAATGATGAAAGAGAAGCTGAGATAATTTCACACCTTGGCGAGCCATCGGGTTGGAAATCCAAAGGTGAAATTGCACAGCATTTTCCAATCAAAGATTTGCAACAAAGCAATTCTCAACAGAAGTATTTTTTCAGGATAAAATTCATTATCGAAGTCGAAGGCAAATGGATTATCAGGGATAAATTTGAACCAATCCTCAAGGATACAAAAACTGTCATTGTAAGTAGAGATTCCAAACCAGGAATTCTAACTGGAATCGACAAACCATACTACGAGAGATCTTATCCTGTAACATCAATCGTTTATGGAATATACCCGCTAAATGATAAACCCAATATTGCAAAATTAGCTTCTATGAAATATTCACCGTTGACTTCGTCAAGGCTCAATTGTGTAGCAACACGGGTAATGGAACACTTCACAAATGCATCCCGAGGAAATAAACTAACTGATCTGTGACGTAGGAAAATAACCGAATGGGAACTGACAGTGAAACAGCACGGTGCAAAGATTTCTGATATAGCTAAATTAGAAACATTATTAAAATTCCCAATATCAGTAACGACAATAACCGGGGAAGTATTACACGAACCGAAATATAAATTACAAGGAGCGCCAATACAAATTATTGATCATAACGAACACGCGTGGACACCTGCAGTAACGATATTTCCACGAGATAGAACCATGAGATATATCCCCGAGGAATTTTCCGGGGATGTTTTCTATGAAGAGAAATTATTCGATGCTATTCGTGCGTTGTGTAAAGATGACCCTGTATCAGTGTGGTTACTTAGTAGTGCTGGTTCCGAATCAGGATTCGATCAATTTGTAAGACCAAATGGTGAATTATATCGCGTTGAAGAATTAGATAACAGAATGAGAAAAATCGCTAATGATTTTTCACCGGAGAGTTTCCATGAAAAACTACTCACGGATAGTTTTACTATTCCGTCAGTGCTAGCTCACTTTGCAAGAGAAAAAAACTCCTGGTGTCCAACACGAAGTGATTTTCTCGAGGACGTTAAATCGAGCTGCGTCAAATTCGGTCATGGAGGACTGTAGAATACAAAATACTCCCGTGATGGTATGATTTCTATTGATATATCCGCGTGTTATCCTGGAAGTTTTCTCGGGTATGGAGAATGCGCTGAGTATTTTAAACGATTTGGACACCCCACGCATGAAATGACTCGTGTTGCGATTAATGGTCTATTGCCTGAGTTTGATTTAACTGGATTCGCTCGTGTGATATCATTCGAATTAGCTACAGGGTTACATCCGTGTAGTTATGTTTGGCTTGGTAGACACCTATCTGAAAAGGCGTGGATGCCTATAGTGTTACTACGATATATGATCGATTGTGAGATGTTACAATCGTTGATTGTCGGTGAAGCTATTATATCCTATCGAGCTCAGAAAGAAGTTTGGCTACCACAACCCGATCTAGATAGAATAATTAGCGAACAGCGAAAACAATTTCCTGATGGAAATTCTTCGAATTTCAGTGAAGAACAAATCATGAACTTGTCTAAGGAGTTATTTGAAATTAAAAAAGAACAAGCAAAAGATTTTGGACGAAGAATAATCGGTAAATTTACCCAAGGTGGAAGATACGACAATGCAAAATATTCTTCGCGGTTGATCATAGACGTCGCTGAATACGATTTTATTGTAACGGATTTAACGAAACAGGGAAAACTTGTATCTCGTAAAGATGCCTTTCTATCCAATGGTGAGAAATTAGGTACGGTTGTTACCTACTGTGATGGATATAATTCCCAGTACACACATTTGAGAAGTTCTATGCTAGCCTATGCTTGTATTAATCTATTTTCGATGATAAATAGATTTCCTAATAACGCGGTTAGAGTAGCTACTGATTCGATGTATATACACAGTGAATACAAATCAGCTGTAGCGGCATTCACAGATCCCGAGGAAAATTGGGGGTGTTGGCGATTTAAAAAGGAAACACTACATGAGTATTGTGAATCCGCAGACGTTACCATGGATGATAAATATCTTTCATGTAACCGTATTGAAATTCAATCAGAATTTTCTAATGCACCACCGGTATCTGATCCAATATGTAGATACAAGACAGTTTATTTAAACGGTTGTGGTGGGTCAGGAAAGACATCTCGTGCAATTGAATTATTTCGTGGCAAATCAAACATGATTGTTCTAACACCAACTCACAGACTCGCCAGAGAGATGATACAGCGAGGGGTAAATGCCTGTACCTAACACAGTTTTTTTCGATGGAAGGGTGACAAATGGACTCCTGAGCGTATGGGTGATAAATTCATTCCTGAAATCATAATTTGTGATGAAATATGCACAGTGTCATTAGATGTATTACAAACATTTCTTGAATGGTTGTTAAACAAAAACACAAAAGTCGTCATGTGCGGTGATGACGGCCAACCACCACCATTTGTCGGTGCATCCCCACATAAATGGCTAAAGGGGTTTGTAGACTATTATGAAGAAATTAACACTGATTATAGATCACTTGATGAACGATTACGAGAATTCAAAGCGCTAATTAGATTACAACCGAATAGAATCCAGTGTGAAATAGCGCGTGAAGTGATTTCAGAGACTCCCATGAATGATTTTTGGGAAACGTGGAGACCAAACGATTTGAAAATTGCAAGTAGAAAAATAGTCAGAGACACACTTCAGATAAATTTATTTGAAACGCATAAAGAAAAATTTGCAACACTGCCAGTACCGTTGTGTTATAGGCTATCGGATACACGAAAGCAGAATATAGCAGTTGATATTCCAGGACAAAGTGAAAAACAAATTCTCGTATTAAATGATATTGTGCTGGTTGATATCAGCGTCGTTGAAGATGCATTGCGCGCTAATAAATCCCCGTGGACGCTAGGATACGCAGCGACGATACATTCTTCACAGGGATTGACTATCACAGACACAATTGTTTGGATGGTGGAAAATCGCATCGAATGGTCGAATTTAGACTATCTCGCAGTATCCAGAGTACGAAAAATAAATCAGCTTAGAAGAATTGTCCTTGAAAATCCTAATGACAAAGCAATAAGTAATACTGTCACTGGTGATTTCATCACTGGTGATATCATCGAGGACATAATCAGAAAAAAACTTTCTGGTTATAAACAGCAGGATAAAAAAAATAATAGAGAATTTGATATTGATGTTGAATTAATAATGACGTTGAAACAGCAACAGAATAATCACTGCGCGAGTTGCAATTGTGTAATGAATTGGTGTTGGTCAGATAGGGATTCTCGACAATTTACCGTGGATAGAAAAAATAGTATTGGTCATACAAGAGATAATGTGATGCTAACATGTCTTGAGTGCAACAGGCGCCGGGGTGCCAGCACAATGCCTCTGGGGGGTGCTAGTTAAGACCCCGTGGTGGTAATTGAGTATCCTCGGGTATTACTTGCAGTTGTTGTCGAGTAAAACCTCGTTGAGGGGCAGTTGAATCCAGTCTATAGATTGCTTGTCTACCAGTTGATCGTGTTATGCCGGATATTTTATGCGCGATAACACTCCAAATAGGATCAGTAGCCCTTTTTGTGCCACCTTCCAGCTCTCCTGGTTCGTATAAATACCTAACAGTGACATTACTACCAAGAATTGGTTGGGAAACGCTAGAATCATTTTGAATTTCCATTTTAGGTATAGACTTCTTTTTAATCGCGTTGATAGGTTTCATGTGAATTGTTCTAGTAATCTCATTATTGAGCGCGGTAATCACAGCTGGTAACCTTTTGACCCATTCACGGGATCGCTTTTCTTGGATGAATTCTTTTGCGTATTGATATCCAAATAACCGCTCAGCAATCGTCCGATTAAATCGTTCTATAATTGCCTGATTGCGATGTAACGCAGTATGCCCTCGTCGTATGGTGACATTATGATGTTTCATTGTTGATAACACTGCACCCTGAAATTACTTGCCAGGATCAACTTGTAACAGATTTAGCCAACGCAGAAGACCTCGTCGATAAATCCTTTCAAATGCAGAAGCGACTTCAATTGATGATTTTGTTTTCAGCGGCTCTGGTTCTTTGTATCGACTCGCAACATCAACTACGGTTAACGCGTATTTGTAACCACGATCATGTGGCAGAAATAGTATATCAGCTTGATGAACTTCATTAGGAACGGTCACATCAAAATGCGAGTAGTGAATTTGTTTAGGCGGTGGTAGATAAATTTGCCATATAGCTTGTTTGGATAACCAATTAGCCGCAGTAGCTTTTTCCACTTTTGCAGCGCTAGCGAGTTTATTGATTGCAGCGTTACCCCTCCCGTATCCCCTCGGAGAATAATAAATAGATTCCATGTTGTTATTAATTACCAGCACCTAAGAACAATTTGCTTTTCATAGCCGATTTTATTAACCATGAAGCTAATTTGTCTTTGAAGGATTTATCAGGAATAGCATTTAATGCATGAATTAATTTCACATCTGCTAGATGCCTGTGTTGCAGATCACTGCTCCTATATGCAACATCATGAAGGTGACAGGCCTTATCAATTGCGTTTATTGGTTCTTCACCGGGTTTGGGATGGTTATGATTATTGAGTCTGATATCTAATCGTGTTCCGGGGCCACAGTAGCTATATCCTGGAAGGTGCTTTTCTCCGGGGTATTTTGCCCATGGGGTTCCAGGGAGCTTTGCCAATTTGGCTGCGATATCACCTCCTCGTTTTTTTTTAAATCATCTCCGGATTGTAAAATATTTGATTTTGTAGACACAAATCTAAATTTCTTTGTACCACATTGTACGCATTTACCAGAAAGCTCTGATCGGTTATTTTTAGTTGTAATCGTCGTCAAATCATCTGTACCAGTACGCGTTTTACACTTCACACAATATAGATCCATAATTTATGTATAGAAATATGGATATAATTGATTTTTCAGCGACTAAAGCAAGAGAACCGGTTAAGCATCATTCAGCGCTACCAAACTCTATCTGGATGATTATAATCGGGCCATCTGGATCCGGCAAGACGCAATTGTTACTAAGTGCTAAAAGAATTTAACGAGAATGCATCAGAGATTGCCGGCGAGGGTATTATTGAATTTATAACCGATATTGACGAGGCACCATCAGTAGAAGATCTCGATGGAAGCATTAACAATTTAGTCGTATTCGACGATGTGATGTTAGATAAACAAACAAACCCAGCTAGAATATTTTCCCGAGGCAGGCATAAAAGCACAGACGTGATATATGTCACTCAACGCTACACACATATTCCAAAAGGGATCAGAGATAACTGCAATTTATTGTGTGTATTTAACGGAGTTGATACTCATACTCTTAGAAATATTTGGCAAACTTGGTGCTGCGGTGATATGGATCATAATCAATTTAAAAATTTCTTTAGTAACGCACAGTCAAACCCGTATGGATTTGTGACGATAAATTTGCATGACCCTCGGACACGATATCGTATCGGACTCGATCAAATATTCGGTTAAAATCTTAGTGATTTTCATCGTAAAAAAATTATTAACCCAGAACTAAAGGTTCCAGCAGCAGAGAGGGTGAATGAAAACGACGCTGGCGTAGACGAGGAAGCGTTGGTTGTCGATGCTTTGTATTAACGATTCGACGCTTTTTTACGATTCGACGCTTTTTTTACGATTCGACGCTTTGTGAGGTTCACCCCCTCTGCTGCTGTTTTAGATGATAATGACACTACAATAAGTGATATTGTCAGCCTTGACAAAATCAAGGACATAATCAGAAAAAAACTTTTGCTTATAAACAGCAGGATAAAAGAATAATAGAAAATTTAACATTGATGCTGATTTAATAATTATGCTTAAGCAACAACAGAATAATCACTGCGCGAGTTGCAATTGTATAATGCGTTGGTGTTGGTCGGATAAAGATCCTCGACAATTTACCGTAGACAGAAAAGATAGCAGTATTGGTCATACTAGAAATAATGTGATGCTGACTTGTCTTTAGTGTAACAGGCGCATAAGTGCTAGTTAAGACCACGCGGCGGTTATTGAGTATCCTCGGGTATCACTTGTAGTTGTTCACGACTAAATCCTCGCTGAGGAGCTGTCAAATCCAGTCTATAGATTGCTGGTCTACCCGTAGATCGTGTTATACTAGATATGTTATGTGCAGTAACACTCCAAATAGGATCAGTAGCCCTTTTTGTGCCACCTTCGAGTTCTCCTGGTTCATATAAATACCTAACAGTGACATTACCAAGTATTGGTTGTTTTGAATTATCTTTTTTGCGCTTGTACGGGTATATACTTCTTTTTAATCGCGTTGTTAGGTTTCATATTAATAGTTCGAGTAATCTCATTATTTAGCTCGGTAATTACGCCTGGTAATCTCTTGACCCATTCACGAGATAGTTTATCCTGAATAAATTCCTTCGCGTATCGATATCCAAATAACCGCTTAGCAAGTGTACAATTAAATCGTTCAACAATTGCCTGATCGCGATGTAGTGCAGTATGTCCTCGTCTGATAGTGACATTATGATGCTTCATTGTTGATAACAGTGCACCCTGAAATTATTTGCCAGGATCAACTTGTAATAGATTTGGCCAGCGCAGAGGACCTCGTCGATAAATCCTTTCAAATGCAGAAGCAACGTCAGTTGATGATTTTGTTTTTAGCGGTTCTGCTTGTTTGTATCGACTCGCAACTTCAACTACGGTTAGCGCGTATTTGTAACCACCATCATGTGGCATAAATAATATATCAGCCTGATGAACTTCATTAGGAACGGTCACATCAAAATGCGAATAGTTAATTTGTTTAGGCGGCGGTAGATAAATTTGCCATATCGCCTGTTTGGATAACCAATCCGACGCTGTAGTATTTTTTACTTTTGCTGCGCTAGCGAGTTTACTTATTGCTGCTTTGAGTCTCCAGTATCCTTTTGGAGAATAATAAATAGATTCCATGATGTTATTAATTACCGGCACCTAACATTAATTTACCTTTCATCGCCGATTTTACTAACCATGAAGCCAACTTTTCTTTGAAGGATTTATCAGTGGTAGAATCCAATGCATGAATTAATTTTACATCTGCGAGATGTCTGTGCTGCAGATTGCTGCTTTTATAAGCGGCATCATGAGCATGACACGCTTTATCAATGGCGTTTATTGGATATTCACCGGGTCGGGGTTGGTTTTGATCATCGATTCTGATATCGAGTCTTGTCTCTGGTCCACAATAACTATACCCTGGAAGGTGTTTTTCTCCTGGATACTTTGCTCATGGTGTTCCCGGGAGTTTAGCTAGCATGGCTGCAATATCACCTCCTCGTTTTTTTAAAAATCCTTGGAAACAAATCTAAATTTTTTGTACTACATGATACACATTTACCAGAAAGTGCTGATCGGTTATTTTTAGTTGTAATCGTCGTCAAGTCATCTGTGCCAGTACGCGCCTTACATTTCACACAATATAGATCCATAATATATTTATAATAACATGAATGTAATTGATTATTCAGCTACATGACGACGGGACCCTATTAAACACCATGCGATGTTACCGATTTCAATTAGAATGATTATAATCGGACCATCTAGAAGTGGCAAAACACAACTGTTACTTAATTTAATAACGAGATGGATGAAATGGGACAAGTTGTATTTGATAGCTCCAAGTCTAGATGATCAACGATGTTACAATGTGTTAAAAGATTTTAACGACAAAGCGGTAGAAGTATCCGGCGAGGGTATTATTGAGTTTATATCCGATATTGATGAAGCACCGAGCATTGATGATATTAATGGAGATATTAACAATTTAGTCGTATATGATGATATCATGTTAGATAATCAAACTAACCCAGCCAGGATATTTTCCAGAGGCAGACACAAAAATACTGATGTGATATATGTCACTCAAAGATATACACAAATACCAAAAGTAATCAGAGATAACTGCAATATTCTTGCCGTATTCAACGGAGTTGATACTCATGCTATTAGAACTATTTGGCAGACTTGGTGCGGCGGTGATATGGATCATAATCAATTTAGAAATTTCTTTAATCGCGCTCAGTCAATCCCACATGGATTTGTGGCGAAAAATTTATCAGATCCTCGGACGTGATATCGTATCGGACTTGATACAATATTCGGTTAAAATCGTTTACTGAATCTCGTAAAGAATTGTTAACCCATAGCAGCAGAGAGGGTGAATTCCACGACAATGGCGTCTTTTTATTTTTAAATGGACCCTTACGAGGAAGCGTTAGTTTGACGAATAGACCCCTCTATTAAATATTTACTAGGAAGCCTCAGTTTGAAAGATAGACCTTTCTATTAAATATTAACGAGAAGGAAGCATCGTTGACGCCTACAAAGTTGATCTGTTCACCCCCTCTGCTGCTAAGAATTATTTAGTTATTAATCCTTACTTCTATTGTGTGTACATTAAGTATATTAATCATTTGATAGAAAAAAAATTAATTTAGTCCCTAATCCTTATTTCTATTGTGTGTACATTATATATATATATATTAATCTTTTTATAGAAGAAATAATTAATTATTTAGTCCTTAATCCTTATTTCTTTGATGTTTTCATTATGCATATTGCATCTTCGCTCCAAAACCTTTCTTTGCCTTCTTTGACTACACGTTACGTAATTAGCATGTAATTTGACTAAGGAAGGACACCGACTAACTAATGAAGCTAACAGTTATTAAGTCTCACATTGTAGTTCACCTGGTTTGTAGTCATACGCGATCCTGTTGGGATGTTTCTTTCCATCTGTCCAACGTTTTGCATATTAACTACCATTTATCCCACCGTCTTTTCAGTAATTGCGTTTTGATATAGTTGATATTCAAGATTACACAATGTGCATAACTCATATTACCTGCATATGAATATATATATATATATATATATAAAATTCGACCTTTAGGTGACAGCGTCTAAATTGCAACCTTTCGAAGGTTTGAAATTTTTTGAAATTTAATCGTTGTTGACTGAATATTTGAGTACGTGCGAGTCATGATTGTGAATACTGAAAGGATTATGAAAATACAAAAATAAAGTGGTACAATAAAATAAATGAAACTCGTACATTTGCTGTCGCCCGTTTACTGTCTCTGAAAGGTAAAACGATGTACGCTCATACATATAACCAACCCATTGGCGACTGGTCGCAGAATGGTTCTTTGGTTGCCCAAAGGTTTAGTATATATCTCGCTCAGGTATAATTGAGATTTTACCTAGCAGTATTATATACAACACAATTTTGCTATTACGATTACCAGCGAGACGGAACTAAAGGGATCTCATGAGTTTGACGGTCTAAATATCGGGCTTTAACTATTGACATCTATACAGTAGTGGTATATAAGATCACTACACGTACTCACGCTACCGTATTAGTATACGTATTAAAAGGGACTGGAATAACTGACCGTAATCCGGAATAGTGTAATATTTTTAATTTGGACTGTATACAGTTTTAATCTTCAACACAGGAGTGGTTATTTAGCTATATTATATATTTTGTAGGAAATATGGTTGTTTTATTTATATTTGTCTTTACTGTACAGAGAAATTATGATAAACATGAATTTCAGATGATTTAACATATTTTTGTTATACGCTAGTCTGCGAATCGGTCGATTTTCCATTTAAAATAATCTTTTATAATGCACAGGAGTCAGTTATGAATGGGGTCACGGGTTATATAGTGGTATAAGACGTGCTCACCTTTATGATATGACTGACATTAAGTTCTGTCCGCATGAGTTCGAGTCTCGACTCTACTTACGTGGGTATGCGAGAAAGCTTGCCAGTAGCTCCCGGTTTCTTCTTCCACCACAAATACGGCCGCCATCTAAAGCCAAATAAAATAGTGTTATACATATACACATATTAACCAACCAACTAATCAAATTAAAATGTGTTTTCTCCCAATGTGATCGATAGACAGTGATAGCACTATGACCCATAATGTGGACACATATTTTCGTAATATGCTTAGTTAAATTGTAAGCCAATTGTGTTGTTTTTAAATCAGTCCTGACGATTATACCTCGTACTTGAGAGAGAGAGAGAGAGAGAGAGAGAGAGAGAGAGAGAGAGAGAGAGAGAGAGAGAGAGAGAGAGAGAGAGCGAGAGAAAATTAAATATGAAGACTTAGTAGGAAAAAAACCCACACATATAGGATAGTTAGAAAATGGACAAATTTATTTGGTATGGTTGTGAGGACGTTCATTTCTAATTTACACTAAACCTAACACAAATATTAATTTGTATGCACAGTCAATGTGTTAATCCGTAGGTATGTTCCAAGTAAGTATTAGAAACATTTTTACTTGACCAGTTACATAAACATAACAGTTAGCCATTCAACCTTGGATTCGTGTCGAATATCATCCAAAACTTTACAGTTAAATATAATTAGTAGTGCTAATTGACTGTATGTTGTTACAAAACAGAACATAATGCAAAACAAAAACTTGCAGGCTTCAGGATAGCGCTAAGTAATGTACAGTCACTAGATATTTACTTGCTAGGTATTTTTAAAGACTGCGTCTTTGTTATTGGAACAAACTTTACTTAGAACAATATTGTTTACTTGTATCCAACAGGGCTCGGATTACTATATGCCAATTCAGCATTTTTCAATTTCGTGAAACTGTTTATAATACAATATTTTAAAGAAACATTTTGGAAAAGGGTCCATATTTGCATCGTGAGCATCTTGTTTTGCAAAAGCATAACCCTCGGATATAAAAAGGATAGCAATCTATTTGATGCCGGGGTAGATAAACATTTTTTGCTATTAGTTTGTAAAGATTTGTTGGATTTGATTGATCACATTAATCTAATGTTTTCTCTTTATCTATGACACGTCAGGACAAGATGGGTGAAGGAAATCCTCATTCACCTTCCATTTTGTGTGGGGTCATATCAGGCCCGGACGGTACATATGTATATAAGAAGCGTTTATTCAAAGATTCTTGGACGGAACGGTCCTAAGGATCTAATTATATAGCTACTACTACTACTACTACTACTACTACTACTAAACATTGAACGGACATGATTAACATGCCATTTAATGAAATTAAATAATTTGAGAGATCTTTGTCGTTTGTAGAACACTGAGACCTAAAGGTAATTTTTGTTCAGGCTTTAATATAGACAGTGAACGTAATGTTCAGATGAAACAAGTAACTTGTCAGATTCTGATAATACTGTGCAATTGGATACATTTGGCACCTGCATAAGATTTTACGTATTTGATACGGAGATTCAAGGCGGTACTAAACTGAATTTAAATGAAAATCATTTGAACGACAGTCAACATAAATTCAAGTCTTTATTTCTAAGAAAGCTATCACAGCGAAGACATAATTTGAATGAATAAATTATGGCCCATAAACGTCTGGACAATACAGCGGCTTAATGCACGGATAATTAATTTTCAGAAAACAAGGTTATAAAGTCTTCTGCGTGAATTCAGCTCACAATCAGCGAGTTCTAAAAGGATATATAGCCTAATTGAAAATTACTCTTTTCAAGGCTCCTAATATTTATAAAATAAAATTATAGCTATAATTATAAAATTATCACATAAAATGTAATAGACAACAGGTTGCATTTCATGAGAAATTTTCAAAGCTCTAGACTCAGACGGAGATAAAAGACGAACAATATATTTGATGCCTTCGAATACAGTACAATTGTTGCCAGTTGGGATCAGATAGGTGGAGTCGATACGCCAATTAATAATCATCACTTCATTCCTATTCTGGTTTACTCGGAACTAGTTTGTATTGATCACCTTCTGTTTCATAGATAGCCTCAGCTTTAGATATATCTACGTCGCCTTTCACTGTGTAAATGGAACGATCACTTTTTTCCCGTTCGGCATCGATTTTGTTGGTATTAAATTTGATGGCAACTTCAGTTGATGGCAACTTAGATTTTGCATAAGCATCTGTACTATCATAGTTATTTGTTGCTATTTCCAGAGGGGTGTTCTTTTCTGGATGGAGTGAGGTGAAGTAAGTTTTATTTGCTCCAAAGGTGACGTCATCATCATTTCTCTGTTCAGAAGCATTAATTTTTCCACTATCCAAAATCTTTTTAAGTGAATCTTTGGACGTGTAGTGGTAACAACTATCTGCAATTATAAATTAACAGCATACATTGAAACGGATTGGAAACAATGTGATCAATTATGTCACAATTTTTATATAGAGTTGGATAGACAAAAGTATTTATGTAAACTAACAAACATGCTCCAATCAAATTATATTCTTCAGTTTGATGTGGACATTATTACTGACGTCATATTAATAGCTCTTAAAGTATGATTTATTAAGATTATAATGAACTTAAATATTTGCAGCTAGAGACAGTCTTATATCGTTGACGAACTCTTGCTAATACATTTATTTCTCTGGGCGTGTAAAGTAGCTAGCATTGGGAACAACACATTGGATTGTTCGTTCATATATAAGGAGTAGCACCATTGCAAGAACACAAAATATAAACGTCATCAAACTATAGATTTAAGTACACACAGTAAACCATTATTGCCTGACAGCCGGTATAATTAATTCAAACATCTGCAAAAATCAAGTTAATAAAAACAAGCCCTTTGGTTTCTTGTGGTTGTCCAATTCACGCGAGAATTCTTGCAGTTTTCCGTTTGAAGCAAACTTAAAACCTAAGAACAACATCAGAGTTTAAATTGTTTTCCTGGCAGATTATTTCAGTTTGAAAACTACCTTTAACCACAATAATCCGCTCCAATTTTAAAACTGCAGGTTTTGGTACACAACACTGAACTAACCCATTCTAGTTTCTTATGTTTTCTAACAGTTTTGTAATTACAGATATAGCAAAAGGTACAACGACCTGTTTCAGTTTCTCTAGCTTTCTGAAAGGGTTGATTACTCAGATCGCAGATGCGCCAGAGATCAATAGAATTCCAGTTTTCAACTTTTTTTGGCAGTTTATTTACTATATAAACACAGAAATAAAGGAATATCCTAGTTTAACATGCACTGTAGCAGGTTCTGGGACATTGAAGAAACCACATTTTTCTCTTTCTAATTACTATTTGCCATCTACATAACAAGGAAACAGAAAAGCACATGTACATGCATTTATTTCAGTTTTCCGACCGTTTGTATAGTTCCGAAATCAAGACATCACCTTCTATAAATTAAGTTCCTCTCTTTTTTTATTTAAAAGGACACTCATCTCTTGTAACACGAGTATTGACAATGTTCACAAAGGAGGTCACTGTACACTATCTTTTATGATGCAACTTATGCACAACTTTAATACCATTAAGACTTAAACTAAAACAATGCCAGCACCATTAAAATGCCACTAACACTGTAAACTTCTAACGCCATTGTTACTAAATCTGCCAGAAGATATGTTATGCCATTAAAAACGGACTAAAACATAACATCGTAATACCATTTCAAATCAGAGTTAAACAGAAATGTTACAATACCATTAAAACTCAGGAGAAACAGACAACTTCCAATGCCATCGATAATATTATTTTAAATAAAAAAGTATGGTTCTATTTTATTATTTTGGTCCTCCATTGGAGTAAAAAGTGCGATTATGTTGTATGGATGTGGAGAGAAAATTACAGATAGTTTCCCATTACGACACATAATGAAGCCATGTCCAATCGGTTAATTAATTGAAAGCTTTATATAGCTTCATAACTATTGATACATTCCTAAGAGTGACTGAAGCAGAGTAGTTTTCGATGTAAAATTAGACGTCAGAACCTCAGTGCAGTTTGGGTCCAATATTCAAACATATGTTGATTGTTTTAAGTCAGCAGTGTCTGAGATCGTGCTGAAACATCATTAAGAAACATGAGATCTTAATACGAAGTATCATTCTTACATCCTTATTCTTCTTTTTTGTATATGAAATTGCAAACGAGTGACAACTGTTAACATCTTTACCCAAATAGAGTTAATAACAAATGCATATATATATATATATATATATGTTATAATTATGAACATATATGGAGAAATATCCAAATTCTTAATATACATATATCTACATACACCTCACCCTTGTAAATAATTCTTGCGTTACAGTAATTCCACTTTTTTTGCGATTTAAATGGATTTTAAATAATGTATGAAGGACTCTGTATGACATAGTTTTAGCATAAAAAACATTTTTAGGAATTATTGTATTATTCATAAACAAATTCCATTCAAAACCTGTATAATACCTGTCGTTGCCGTTGTCCAGTGTCATTGTATGGGGCACATTATCAGTGAATGTACAGTGTAAGGTTAAAAGGTCAATTTCCCTTGATGACGGTCACAACACCACAACATATGTATTAACTTGTGGCGACAGCTATTAGCAATGTTCTAATGCTAATCAAACATTGTGTTGTCTCCATGACCAGAATGTTTTCTGCAAAGAAGATTACATCCATTTCGGTTTCTTAGTTTGTAACTTTGTTTTGACCTTCTGACTGCGATACGTTTTAAGTGTGTATGCTTCAAAACTCATAATATCAACTTACGTTCACTATTTGCAAATACATCTTGAAGGAGATACGTCAGAGGAATCAGATTTTTTGAAGCAAGCACGACCTCTCTGTATTATATTTGCAGATGTAAACTGTAAACTTTATTGAACTACAGTTAACTTAATTGACAGCTACAGTGTCTTTGGTCATGAATGTGCAGTTAGTTTTTTTAATTACTGTTCACTTTCGCATCGCACCATCCTTCATCCAACGCACCCCACCCGAACCCCAACACAACTAGAAAAGCTTGCATTACGAATAGAAAACAAATCGCATTTTTTTCAATATGTATGCACCTCTCACCAAAGATATGAGACTTCTTGTAACGGTCTGCACGGAGCTTTGGTTACTGTTTGCATAATGACACATTCCGATAATTAAATTATCTGCCACCAAAATATGCGCTCACGATTATAAACTTTTGATCACAATACATTCCTGTCATTTGAAATGCATAGTAGCAAATCTCAATTAATATATGTCTTCTGTTAAAGGTCTGAATGGAGCTTTCATTACTGTATCCATACTACGAGTGAAACTGCAGTTAATCATCCATTCGCTACCCAATTTTGCACTCACAATTTAAAAACCATTGTTGTTTCCTGCTATCTCGTAGGTAAGCGTTTCATATATGATCAACATCTCTCTGCAGGTGCAAATAGAGTGTACAGGAATTCCCATGTAAAAGCAGCTAAAATATCAAAAGTAATTGGGACAAAGTGTTATATTACCACTTATGAACTTAATATCATTTCTTGTACATTTTCTCGTGACAAGCTGACTACCAATCTAAGAAACTAACATATCGCTTTAATTAGGAAACAGTGTGCATTGATAGTACAAAACAAAAAAATCAAAAGTAGTTACTGATTTGTCCTCTTCTTCCTCGTCAGGAAAACTAAGGTCATTGCTCTAAAAGGCCAGTGTAAACTGTGCAACAATGGACCTGAACTAATCATGTAACGCCTGTCGAACAGAAACATTATCTCGTCTATTGTCGCAACCAAGCTCAGTTTTGTGTTTCCATTGTGTAGCTGCAGAGAGGTACAAAATACCAACTTTATAGGAGTCTTTTTGAAAACTAAACCTTCTTACGAAAATAAAGCACACAAAACGTCAATAACACCAAACCATAGCCAAACCATAGCCACTAACTAAACGAGAGAGTCTCTCTTACAGGTTAACTAATTGTATTACTTTACTGTTGTCTTGGTATTTGTTTTAAAAGCATGCGCGTGATTCTTTACCCGTCGGTACCTGATCTAGGCCGCATTCTCTCTGCCGCTGCAATTTGGATCATTGTTATATCAATAGTGATTGTATAAGCGCATACTGCGAGACTAGGTCGAGTGCGACTAGAAGCAATTAAGAAATTTCTACCAGTCCATGATTCTGTCAAGCGAAAGTTACAAGAACGTTAGGATTCTCAGGTTGATTATGCAGATATTTCTGAAGAATTGTTCAAACATTTGACTGAAACAACTAAACCTCTTCTTCCTCAACTTGAAACGATTGCTAACAAAACTGAAGAAACATTAAGACTTTTACAGGATCTTTCTGGTCGAATGTCTCAACAAGTAAAACCTGTTGCTAAATAGCTGAACAAAACTGTAGAAGAAATAATCGAAGAAACACGTAACAAATTTACTGAAAATGCATTAAAGGCAAACTGATCCAAATGAATTTCCAGATCTTATTGTTATGAGTTATGAACTAAAAACACATGTTGAAATCAGACCATAAATGTTATTACGAGTATACAACTCTTGGCGGATGTGTTTTTAAAAATGTAAACTAACAATAGCCGATTCGACACAAAAAGTGTATTGCACATACGATACATTAGTATGGTAGAGTGTGCATATATTCAATAAGAAAAATAAATATTTTCATTGCCCTTAAAATAGCGGAGTCATACGATATTTGACAAATTCGGTGATCCTGAAGTTTTGTTTACCATAAATGGTCAATAAGGACCATCTGAATATATATTTAATTAATTTTTGAAAATAATCATATAGCATCGTTTGATGACAGTCATGGGATGTGATCAGAATATAGATAATGGTTTGCAAAATCTATTTCGGATCTATTATGTTTCACTAGAACATCTTGATATAACAACGCAGACTAGTTGATATTCACTTCCAAGCTCGCGTGAAGCCTGCAGGTATTAATTACAGAGCAATGGCTGTTATACTTAGTGATAAATCAATGTTGGTTGAAGGTGCTGAGGACGAATGAGACTCATTGATGCACCAGTAGAAAACATGTAATAATTTATGAACTTGTACTACAAATAGACAACTGTAGATATTATAAATGTTATATCAGCATGTAAATGTTACTCTGCCTCCGGGTCAGATCAAAAGACGACAAACCGCTTCAGTGAAAAATCTGGAAACAAAATAACGCTAAGTGAGTCAATGTTTAGGTGGCCAGAATAAGCTTTCACTTCCTGAACGCCAGAGCATAAAAATTCAATGATCCCAAACAAGACAAGATTAAAATAAGAATTATTCTATTTCTGATATAAATAAATCAGGTGGTATATTTCCACCCCTTGTAACAATACCAGCATTAATTGCTGCCGCGGTCCCTGCTGTTGCAAAAGTTGCTACCTGCGAATATGTCTGGACAGCGGCGGTAATGGCACTAAATAAAGCAAAGCGACAATGATTTTTTAAAAACTAGGAAAGGGTCTGACATTTCCAGGGACCCCATTGGCATGGAAAAGGTCTGAGTCTTCCAGGGACGGTTTAATAATACCAATGTCAATATTTGATTTACTCGATGCTGCTAAAAAATTTAAACAAATTTTAGATGTGTTTTATGAGAGATTTGTTACCTCTTAGATCAAACAATATTGAAACCGATATCATTAATCTCCATAACAGCATTGGTGTATTTACTCACTGGACTGCATTCACGATTGATCAACCTGGAATTGCTTATTTCTTATTTGTATGGGTTATCCTTGCCAACAGAGTTTTAAAAATATGTCATCGCAGCAAATACATTAATCTAGTATTGAAAATTACCAAGACATACAATAACTGATTCATCAATATACGGCCGTGAAGCAATTGCTGTACTCAAGTCTGTATCAAATTCAACAAAACCAACCCATAAAGTTATATATGAATTTAAGAGTATTCGCTATCGTTTTAAATAGATATTATAGTAGAATGGTATATATCTACGGGAGATCTTCGACATAACAAAAACCCTCGGACGAAATATCGCACGAGAGTTTAACCAAAAATCATTTCCGATGAAATATACCAATTACTAAATCTTGCAAATGTTGATACAAACGATGTGGTTGTGTTTCATCACAAGCAAGGAAAATTAAAAACGATTACTCTTTCATTGCAGGATATTTTCGTTAGAAATAATGGAGTAGCGAAATAGTATAGCCGTGTTTGATAGCAACGGAAAAATTAAAACCGGTGTTTTTATATTAACGTTATTTCTTGCGTGAGTACAAAAATCCGGTGAAACAAAGACAGGTGACCGAAACAAGAACTGAAATAAAATATCCATTCTTGGAGATCCAGTATCCGAGAAGGAGGCGGAAACAAACTTTTATGTAAATTTTAACTATATTATTAAAGTTTTGGATCGAGTATGACGTTTTATGTAAGCTTGTTTGCAAATTGATGAAATCGCAGATTATTTCTTTGGTACACATTTGTCATTAAACGTTCGGATATCAAGACGAACATTGACACGATTAAGGAAGCAGCAGGTAATATTATAAGTGATTTTCTTGTTATTCCTGAAAGGCTTGATAAGGTTAAAATACCATATAAACAAAATATCGTGTACTCGATACAGTGGGTATATTTCGCATGGGCTCGTCAAAATAACACTAAGTTACTGCATCTGCTCGAGGTATATACAGGGTGACGGTAATTTCAACTGGATGGTTTAATGTGTCATCAAATATATCTACTGGGGATAATAATGTCAGTGCATTACAAGAAAATGGAGCATTTAAAGTAACAATTAACAGCGTAAAATTTAGAATCATCGTTACATACAGCGTACGGAAAATTTGTAATTAATTTAAGTTCATAAAATAATGAACTTTCCAATCAATGTGCAACAATATTAATAGTATCAAGTGCGTGAATTACTAAACAAAAAGGTATATCATTGACGAGTACACAAAAGAAATTCGAAAAATATCGCAGACGTGTAATCGTCAATTACATAATTTTGTAGTCAGCTGTTATTGCTGGAATATGTGTAATGATATCAATAATAATATCGCTAGCGATTGCACTACTAAAAGTTGTCACAATTTGTGTTTCAGCTGCAACAACAAATATTAATGTTCTTAATATAGTGGCCAAAAAGTCTATATGTAGCGAAAAAAAACTAAACATGTATATAATAAAGTTAAATACAGTGGCGGCCGCATATTACAAATCATTCTCTCTGATATCTTCAGGTCTTACGGACGGATTAATATCGAATAGCGAGTTCATAACGATGATCAATATTTATGACTGGGGCAAAATCAGATTTAGAAAAAGAAGATAATAATATCGCAAGAACTAATGCAACATATCGTAGTTAATACAACGCCAACAAAAAAAAAACATTGATACAAAAAAAACTTCCAATAACACTGAATTTAACGTAAACTTTCTGACTGAAACTCCAGTAATGGAAGTTGCATTTCCTTCATTACAAGTATCCTACAGTTGGCCAAATATACGGTCAAAATCATTTGGGGGTCTACAAACGAATCATTCACTCGTATTTGCAAATAAAGATAAACCAGATGGAGCACCTGATTGTCTATTTGTTGAAATACCAACCGGAACTAATCAGATCGAACAAATCAATTGTTGAAGAAAGAAGTATGAACGTTGTTAACTCACTTTAATAATACTGAAACAACAGGAAATCAAAGATATCTCGATATTTTTTTGACTGGGTTAAATTCCTGAAGTATAGATATTATAAGAAACCAGACGTTTCCAAGCTTCAGAATGTCTTAAAATTTTATCCAAACAATTACAGAGGTCCCAGAGTGGCATGGGGCATCTCAAGTATGGTCCATATTCAAACTTACACGCGATGATTTTGTCGTTACCAAAAGTATTGACAAAGTCTTTGATTGTATAATGAACGAGAGAACGAAATATTGATTATCTCCATTATCAAAGATATGTTTCAGCATAAAATGCATTGTGCTATCTGAAACAGATTCTACTGTGTGAACTATTAGCGACAAACGTGACTATGTCCTTCCTAATAAAATGATAGCTATATTGAGTATAAATTCCAAACCATGAATATAGCCGAACCGTACTATGTTCGACGAGCGTATACGTTAACCGTGGCTGTTTATATGATATATCCATTGGATAATACACCCAATATTGATGACTTAACACCAATGACATTTTCAAAAATAAATTGTTCACAAACGTGATACGTGCAAATGGATTAACTGATCTTAGACGTACAAAGATTAACTAGTGGGCTTAATTAGTCAAATATATCGGAGTTACAAGTTCTGATGTATCTTACAAAAAACACTAAACTTCACAACAATAGTAAAAACGATCACTTGGAATTTTTTATTTGATTCAAAATATCACTCGAGAGGAGCTCCAAAAATATAATTGATTATAATGTACACGCGTGGACTAACGAAGTTATACTATTTCCACGAGGTCAAACCATTCGATTTTACCAAGAACACATGTTTGAGTTTATTCACGAAATAAGTTAAAACGATCCTATGTCAGTATGTTTGTTTTTTAAGAGTTCAGATGATGAAATATATGATCAATTTGTTCGACGTAAGGACGAAGTATACCGTCTAGGATCTCCACAGCAATAATTAAAAAATCTTGAGTAGAAAGTTTCAACTTACAATATTGAGCCATTGCTAAATAATTGTTTCACCGTTCCGTCAGTTGCAATTCACTTTGCAAGAAGGAAAAATCGTGGGAACACCACAGTTTTAATTTCTCGAAGACGTGCAACTATGCTACTGTCAATACGGACACGGTGGATTGTGAAATATCAAGTATGACCACTACGACGTTATGTTGCTTAATATGGTTTCGCGTTATCCAGGAAGGTTTCTTCGTTACGGCGAGTTTTCACACTATTTTACAAGATCTGGACATCCAACACACGAGATGATCAGGGTATCGGTAAATGGACCACAACTTGATATAGATCTAACTGGATTTGCTCATATTATATAATTCGAGTTTACTAAGGGTCACCAACCAATCTGTTATCTATGGTTTGCTAGGCAACTTTCAGAAAAACGTTGGGCTCCCGTAGACTTATTACTATTTATTCTCGACTGTAAAATATTGATATCGTTGATTGTAAGTGAAGCAATTAATTCATAAAGTCATCATACCGAAAATTGGATGCCACCACCTCATGAGGATAAAACCGCAAAGGTTCTCGGTAGAAGAATAATTGGTAAATTTACTCGAGGTGGAGCACATATCTTAAACGACAGTATGCACGATTTATTAAAGATTTTACTGAATATGATATTATAATCGCTGATGCAAGAAATAGAGATATATTTGTAAGTCGAGAAAAAATCTACTTGTCTAACGAAACAGGGTTAGTTAGGTACATTTGTGGGGGATATGAATACAATATCGCCTTAGTATACACATCCAAGGTAATCAATGCTCGCATGTTTCTATACATTTTAACAATGATAAGAAAATTCCATACCTCTGCAGCCAGAGTTGAAACGGGTTAATGTTATATCGAGGAAAGAGAATTTATGACTCTCTTTACTGATACACCCTCGGCATCGTAGGGAAATAAACAAAACAAGAAATGTTATATAATTATTATGGATAAGCAGATGCTGAAATCAAAGTTATTTATAAAAAAATATAAAATATCAGAACTATCATCTGCACCATTTGTATCCAATCCAGCATATAGACATAACACCTTTTATCTAAATGGACGTGGTGGCTGCGATCAAACAACTCAAGTGATCGAATTATTTAGACAGAGGTCGGATTTAACTATGTTAACTGCTACCCACAGACCTGCGAAAGAAATGGAAAAACGTGGTGTAAAGTAATGTACTTAAATACACTTTTTTCGATACAATGGAGATATATGGACTCCTGATCGGATGGGCGATAAATATATACCTGGAAAAATAATTTGTGAAATATGCACAGTTGCTCTAGATATATTAAAAAAATGTTTCTTCATTTGTTATTACTAAAGAATACAACTGTGATAATTTGCAGCGATCGCGGTCAATCACCACCATTTTTAGGATTGTCTGCACATAAACGCCTTAAGAACTTAATAGAATACTAATGAGTTAACTGATGATCATAGAGAGCTTGATCCTAAATTAAAAGAGTTTAACAAATTATTCAGATTACAAACGAATAATATTCAGTGCGAAATAATGCGTGAAATAATATTAGAAACTTCTATAAACGAATTTAGGGATAAATGGAGACCAAATGAATTGATTGATAGTGGCAAGTAGAAAGATAGTTTTTGATACACTACAGCAATACTTATTTCCGTTAAATAAGTAAACGTTTTCAGAATTTCCTGTAACTTTATGTTATAAAACAGCTGATACACGACGACAGAATATTGAATTTGATATACGAGGACCCTTAACATGGAAACATAATAAAGTATTGAATGATAGTGTCGCAGTTGATGTCATCGTTTCGGGGATGCACTGGGTGCGAATAAATCAACTTGGACACCGGGATACGCAATGACTATACATTCATCTCAGGTGTTAACTATTTCTGATACAGCTGTTAAGATCATTGATAATCGTACCGAATGGTCAGAAGAATTCTATCTCCCAGTAACACGAGTCAGAAAGAAAATCAGCTGCGACGGGTTATTGTAAAATTTACTGATACAAACATCTAAAATGTTAGTGTTGAGATAGTAAGAAAAAAATTAGTGACCAAAAATGAAATCGAAACTTTGATATTGATGCTGAATGTAACATGGCGATAAAACAACAACATACTAATCATTGTGCGAATTGTAACGCAGTACAATTCAAATAATCATCCAAGACAATTTACCGTAGATCGAAAAGATATTAGTCCTATTTATACACGTGAACTTTCGATGATGAACTGTTTTGAATGTAACTGACGTCGAGGCGCTAGTTAAGTGAAGACGGTGATTTGGGTGTATCTTTGGCTACTACTTGTAATCGTTTTCGTGTAAAACCAAGTTCAGGTGCAGTTGAATCTAATCTTTATGTTGAAAGTATTTCTTACTACACTGGACATTTAGTGTGTGGTAATACTAAAGATATGACCAGTCGCTCCTTTTTACCTCCTTCAAGTTCACCCGATTGATATAAGTGTCATACTGTAACATTACCTAATACTTGTTGTTACGAAAAATCATGTCGTTGTGCAGTTATGCATTTTTTTTTTATTGCGCTAATAGGTTTCAATGCAGACATTTGAGTAATTTCATTATTAGTTAATGCAGATATCACACTTGGGAGTATTGTCATCCATTCTAGCGATCTTACATCTTTCTAAAATTATTTACTTTGCATACAGATATCCAAATAAACGCTCAGCAAGAGTTCTATTAAATCGCTCAAACGTTGCCGGATCACGATGAATTGCGGTATATCCTCGTCTGATTTTGACGTTATGTTGCTTCATCAGCAATAGTACTACAAGCTGCAATTCTATGCCAGTTTCAACCTGTAGCATTTGTGGTCTTCATGTACCACCACGTTGATAAATTCTTTCAAATGCAAGAGCAAATTCTGCTCCTGTCTAATTGATAACGGCTCCGCTTCTTTATATCTACTTGCAACATCAATAATCGTTAACGCATATTTGTATCTCTAATGGCGTCTTAGTACTGTGATAGTATCATCTGGTAAAAATAAAATATGACCCTGATGATGTTCATTAGAATCACTGATATCACAATGTGCATACTGAATTGTGTTACGCGGTGGCAGATACGTTTGACATATTGCCTGTATTGATAACCATTATTCAGCTGCATCACGGGTAACATTTGCTGAGTCCACGAGTGTACAAATAGCTGCTCTGCCTCTCCAATATCTTCTTGGTCTATAATACATCGATTCCATTTCAAGTTTACCTTTCATCGCAGATCTACCAAACCAGATAGGCAATGATTCCCTGAAATATTTTGTTTGTATAGAAATTAAACGCGTGAATTCATTCTACATCTGCAATATGCCAGTCTTGCAAGCTTTTACTTTTAAAAGCTACATCACGAGGAATGTATGGGGTATCCTGTGAGGGGTAACACAAGAGGCAATAGTACATCTTCGTGGGTAGCTCTCAACTTGGCACTCAACTTTGACCTGTGACTCCAAGAAGAGAGTGGCAAAGGCAGCGGCCACATCCCAAAAATCGGCCTCGACTGGCGGGTTAAACCAGGCTGAAGGTAGCCGACGGATCTTAAACTCTACTACAGTGGTCAAACTGCAACAAATAAATGAAGATTCTTCCTCTGTCACTTGATGCATGGAATGTATGCACCTTAATGGATAGATACGATGAGTAAAACTCCCAGAGGAAAACCTCCCTGATAGGAACGGAACTCGCCAGATACAACGTGGACATTGCTGCCATGAGAGAGACCAGACTTGCATACAAAAACGAACTCTGTTAAAGGGGCTCGAGACACACTTTCTTTTGGAGTCCCCTAGGGTGTGGTCAGGTCCGTGAGACTGGTGTCTGATTTGTAGTGAAGACATAACTTATTGGCAAATCGCTGGACCTACCAAACAAGAAAACAACAGACTCATGACCATGAAACTCAACTCTTGTTTGTAAGAAAGCACATTACCGTCATCAGTTCCTGTGCTCCAACCATGACTAACCCAGATGAAGTGAAGGTCAAGTTTTATGCGGATCTTTACTCGATCATTACTGATGTTCCAATGGCAGAATTGCTCATCATTCTTGGCGATTTCAATTAAAGAGTATTATGTGGTCACGTTCCCTCGCATGGAGTGCTAGAAAAGTACTGATTGGGTCACTGTAACAGCAACGATCTCCATTTTCTCCAGACATGTATTGAGCATGAATGGTTGATCACTAATAAAGTCTTCCTCGTCCTTACCCGTAACCGGACGTCATGAATTCGACCACACTCTAAGTAATGGCACCTCATCGACTACTTCAATTTTAGGAAGAGGGACAGGCAGGATATGCGTGACCATGTTCTGGTTAGGTGCTGACTGTTTCACAGACATCCGAGTCATTATAACCAAGTATAAACATCTGCATTTAGAACAATAGACGCTCACAGAGAATGAACATCATCAACCTGAAATGAACTATTAACAATCAGTCTCTCGTCAATGCCCGGGAAGAACTTATGAAATCCACCCCTCTTGACAATTATTATGGTGTCCAGCACAGAGTTGGAAATCTTAAGACCCTCAACAAAAAAGCATCAAGATTTGTCTGATGAGAACTGAGACGAGATGAAGAAGTTGCTGGATGAGAAACACCGCATCCATCAGGTCTTCCTCAACAATCTCAAGTACTCCTCTAGGAACTATGCGTACAACAACATATGCAGACCTGTATAGCAGCAACACTGCCAGATGTGGGACATATAGATTTGGCACAAAGCTGACGAGAACCAATGGTACACAGACCAACATGACATGACGAACTTCTACAATTCCATACAAGAAGTGTCTGGACCTACATCCTGTGGATCATCCCCTTCTTAACGCAGACTTGAAAACGTTAATTACCGACAAAGACTGGATTCTTCAACGATGGGCTGAACGCTTTATTAGTGTCCTGAATCGTCCTTCATCCATTAATGATGAAGCCATATGTCGTTTCGTCCCCCCCCCCAATTAACGATCAACGAAGCACTGGATGACCATCTAACCTTGCTGGAGACATATAGAGCGATACGTCTTGTTACGTATATTTGATTTAAGTCATTTATTTTTATTTCAATTATTTGGTCGTCAGATTCAAATTTGACATTTTAAGTTTAAGATTCATTCATTGGGAGATATTTTTTTAAAAAGTGGGATGACTTGTACTTTACAAATAAACACCAGAAGTTGACCTCGCTTCTGACCTTGCTTCAGAGTTGTAAACAAGCTTTTAAAATGATTGGTTGATTCCAAGGACATTATGGTGCTTTGTTATAAACATCTTTCTATTTTTAGTTCTTGAGAGTAAAAATAACTGATTCTCATCTGGGTCATACAGTGTGTACGAGAAATTTTGAACGTACATTTGTTCTAAAGGTTCTAGAAGATCATATGACCGCTTCCTTGTTTACGTAAAACAGGTATATAAATTATGTTTTAGAGCGAATTATTTAGTAGAAGTTGGGCTGTTAGAGTATTAAGTTGTACTGTTTGGAGTTATTATAAATTATCTTGTACTGGAAATCCATTTAATTCCTTTGGATCAAGAGGATTTATTTTGTTATTTATCTGAAAAATAATTGTGCTCATTTACATTTCATAAGACCAGAACTGACATCATCACGTGACATCGTCTTCCATCTTGGATGCTTCACTAAGATTCGAACTGGGAATTATTCGGACATTTTATTACCAGGACTTTTGCAAATTTCACTAATGGATTACATTTTGAATTATTTTTGGATCAAGTTTGGAATTGGTTCTTAAAACCGTAAGTTTATTTTTTCTTTTCTGGAAAATATTTGTGCTCAATAAATTGTTTGTTATTTTCACTCTTTCTTTGTTACTGTTTATTCGAGCCTAAGCACGTAACAGTCTGCTCTTTAATGGCAAAGCACCTCTTTCAGAATCACAGACGAAGTCTACAAGGAAGGGGACACAGTCATAATAGAAAGGCTTTACAAGCTGTTGTTACTGCTGTGGCTGCAAGAGACGATCCCCAGGAATTCAAAGACGCTTACATACACCAACCCTATAAGCGCAAAGGGAACCGCCAGGCCTGCGATAACCACCGGGGTATATCCCTACTCTCAATTGCAGGAAAGATTTTTTGCCAGAATCCTACTGAACCGCCTCACCACACCTTGGCCAGGGACTACTATCAGAAAGCCAGTGTGGATTCCAAACCGAACGTAAGACCATCAACATGGTGTTTACCTTGAGGCAGAGACAAGAGAAATGTCACGAGCAGAAGACCGATATTTTCTCCATCTAAGTCAACTTGAAAAATCATTTGATACTGTCAGCAGAGTTGGCTTATCGAAGGTAATGACCACGTACGGATGCCCAATACAATTTATATCCCTGGTGCAACATTTCCACGATGCCATGCAGGCACGAATCCTGGACAATGGAGAGACAACTGAGCCATTCCCAGCAAGCAACGGCGTCCAGCAGGGTTGTGTTCTGGCACCGACACTGGTCAGTCTATTGTTCTCCATCATGCTGACTAATGATTTTAGAGACGGAGAGGTTGGAGTCGGCATCAGATATCGTACAAATGGAAAACTATTCAATTCCTTGAGACTTCACGCGAAAACCAAGGTCATGACAGACACTATTAGGGATTTCTTATCTGCTAACGACTGCATCCTCAACGCTTGCTCAGACGCGACCTACAATGCAGCATTGCCAAGGTGTCCAGATCCTGCAAAAGGTTTGGTCTCAACATCAGTACCAAGATGACTGAAGTCTTGCATCAGCCGGCCCTTGCAAAGCCCTAAGTCAACGGCCCAAACCTCCACGTAGTGAATAGCATCATCTACCTTGGCAGCACACGGTCACAGAGCGTAAATATTGACAAGATCAACCTTCACATTGCCAGAGCTACCGCAACTCTCAGCAGATTGTATGCCGTAGAAAATCGGAAATACGCATTGAAATCTTTCAACAGAAACCCTGATTATTGGGGGCAAATAGCAGGATTACAGGACCGCAATAATTATATTCAGGAAGATGCCTTTCTCCTGGGTATTTAACCCAAGGAGATCCTTATAATTTTCCTAATTTTGCTGGAATATCACTTTGTTCTTTTTTAATATTTTTTTGACTAGATATTTTTTTCGAATTTTTCTGTACCACATTGTTCACACTCCCCTGTAAGTGCTAATCTTTTATATTGTGTTGTAATAGTTTTAGTTCATTTGTGCGGATCGACGCCTTGCATTTCACACAATAAAGATCCATATTTTCAATTATACAACATGGATGTAATTGATTTTTCGGCGACAAGGAAACGAGAGCTGTTTAAACATCATGAACCGCAACCAAATTGTATCTGGATGAACAAATAGGTCCATCTGGGAGTGGAAAACGCAACTGCTACTTAGTTTAATACTGAGATGGTTAAATGGAATAATTGTATCTGGTTGCTCCGTCCGTGCATGGTCAACGATGCTATGAAGTGTTAAAAGAATTTAAGAAAAATGCAAAGACGATAATTGAAGATGATGATGACATTATAAATTTTATCACTGATATTGATAAAACACCGTCCATGGATGGTCTTGATGGATTTATTAAAAAGTGAGATGTGTACGATGATGTAATGCTGGATAAACAATCGAATCTGGCAAGAATATTTTCCCAAGGTAGACGTAAAAATACTGATGTGATTCATGTTACTAATCGGCACACCATAAATACCAAAAGTGATCAGAGACAACTGTGATACTTTAGCTGTATTTAATGAAGTTGATCATCAGACATGGTGTAGCATAGATATATATTTAATAAAATGAAAAAAATTCATCTCGCGTGTACAGCCTACCCCACACAAATGTATAACAATACATTTAATTGATCCCAGATCGCATGATCTAATATGCCTTTGAAACAAAAAGATATTTAACAGGACGCATTTTTAGAAAAATGACATGAAAACAGCAAATTAACAAAATTAATTAACTCACATGCTTAGATAGAGGCTTTGCTCTGGCATTATCTACTTTTTTTCGTTTTGTAAGAAACCTTAGTTTACAAAATAGGACCTTCTAAAAGCTGATCTGTTCGCCCTCTCTGCTGCTTGTTTCTACAAAAATGAATGTGGATGCTTTTGATTACTTCTCTTACTAAAACGTTGACGCACAAATGATTACAAGTACTGGCTTTATACAAAGATATATTGATTCACATTATAATTGTCTGATATTGGTTTTTTAATAACTTCGTCAAAATTCTGATCTTTCCAGTTCAATTGAACATTTCAACTACAGATGCATATATATCTGAATAAATTACACATTATTCCTTATTTACTTTCTCCAACCATTCCTTTAACGTTTAAATTATAAAATTTATTTGCTTGATCTTTTTAGTTCGTGTTATTTCTACATATTTTCCCTAATATCCTCGTGAGTGCAGTCCATCTTTACCTTTTTTCTTCTGCAGCACAGTAATATTTTGCGAAGACTGGAAATCGTTAGAATTATTGAATACAATGCTGCCATACGCATGGTTTACAAAAATTAAATCTTAGAAAAATGCACGAATATATGAAAATGTTTATAATGTCCTTGATCCAATAAATAAGACGTTTCTATCTCTCTCTCTCTCTCTCTCTCTCTCTCTCTCTCTCTCTCTCTCTCTCTCTCTCTCTCTCTCATACGCACACCGAAAATCATATAGGCGTAACAATGTAATACTTATTCACCTTTACATATATAAACAAATACATATATAAATGGTGTCTATTTTTAACTGTTGTCATATTTGTTGCTGTTACCACGTCATAATGATCTCTCGGACGTTACAAAGATTTGATAAATAGCTTGTAAATTCTTCAAAGCGTAACAATAGAGCCAATCTGCAATAAATATTGTAAAATTGTTTCAAAGTTCAAAATTGTAGAAAGGTTATCAAGCTGAAAACTGAAACGGAAATTAAATATGCAAACCAATTATAGCCAAAAAGTCTTCGTAATATTTAACAAAGATTTAAAAAATGCAGCAAATATTTAAAAACAAGTTGTCAAATAAAAAGTATAAAAAATATTGTATGAAAATTGTAAGAAATACAAATCTTATTAATTTAAGCAGATAAATTGTTAAAATAATTTAACAATTATACAAATGCAAATAAAATTGAAACGGAACATTGTCAAATAAATCAAAGAATATAAATTATTTCAAATACGAGAAATAATCGTGTGTAAAATGATTACGAAACAAGGGTATATTGTTAAACAAAAATCAAAGAAATCGCAAACGAAATAATAATTATGAAATTAAAATAAATATTTGGAAATTTGAAACTAAAAAATGAAAGTTTTGCGAACATTAATAAAAGAAAAAACTGTAAGAGAAACATTTTGAAATTATAAACGAAACAAAAAATGCAAACAAAACAAATTTAAAACTATCAAACATTTTCATAATTCCAGATTAATTTTTAAAACAATGTTTATCAAAAACATTAGACATAAAGACTAACAAAAAATTAAACAAATTTAGAAAATTAAAACATTTCAGCATTACAGAAATATGTTATACAAAAATCTACTTCTGTTAATTTCAAATCAACAAAATTAATAGGATCCCAGATTGTTAATGCCAAACGGAAACGCCAACTGTCATTTCATTAAGTTTCGAAACACTATTGATCGTTTTTTAATCTGATGCTATGAAAAAGTTTATGTTTGGTTTATATGTATTTCAATAAAACTGAACATAAATAGAGACCTATAGTCCATGGACATTTACCGAGTTCCATCGAGCTTCAATCTCTTTGACTGGTTTTATAAACAATCGTCCTCAACATAATCCACTTACCCCATTTTGGATTTTTTCTTCACCTCTTTGGCTGATACTTGAATAACAGTATATCGTTTGGCCTAAGTATTCATCCTAATCAACATGGTTATTATGCGAGATATAAAGTCTAAAAGTATAGAATTTTTCCGACTGAATTGCAAAACAAATGAAGTCGTTATGTATCACAGTGATATAATCCTAAAGTTCAGAATGATCCGATTAAATTACAAAACAAGTGAACGTCTTTATGTATAATCCTAAAAATGTCTTAGCGTTTAGCTGCTAATATGGTCACTTTATAACTTTGTAATTTTCCAATACCAATAATCTTGTACTTTTGACACATAACAGAGACTGCTAGAATGGTAATGATTAGACAATGCTTGCACAATTAGCTAGACAATATGTCTGTAATTGCACAATTCGGATCATGTCTATGACAGGACAGGAAAAAATAGAAGTATAGTTTGAAAATCCCTGATTTTAATAAATCAGTGAGGTTAATGTAATTAAAAATGACATTTAATACGCAACATTAAAGCTATAAATATGAATCTTTTTACTTACCTGGATCCTCTTTATCGTTTGCGGGAGCCTCTTTATCGTTTTCGGACATTTTTGGCGTGACTCAAACCTTCAAGTTATTTCGTAGGTATGTACAATATGGCTTTTAGTATTGCTGGGAATAAAGAGAAACAGGAGCAATTGTAATTACGAATGATGAAAGAATTGCGATCAAATATCCAAATTTCTAAAACGCATTGCTTAAGATTTTACTTCTTTGTTTCGACACAATTGTTTCGTGCTTGTTAAAAATAGTTTTAAAACAATTATATGTGGAAAATCCATCCTATTCCTGTCGAACAATCTAAGACATCTTACAACTGAATATGAATAGCAACAAAAATTACAATATACCGATTTCTAGTGACTTTCATAGGATTTGTTATCTTTATTTTCAAAATAGGAGAAAACAACATCTCGTGTGTAGTTGGATAAATGTAACAAATTTTGACAAATCAATAAAGAATTTATTTCCCTAGAAAACAAAGTGAACATTTAAAATTAACTTGGCTTCAAAACCTTGGATACAACCAAAGAAAATGGCTTAACGTTATTTGTAAAAGCCCTAAACTAAATATATTTCTCTAAATCTAAGATGATATCGTATTCTAATACAACGCTTCGAGAAATAATCATCAAATTGAGAAATCACAAATATTCGGTGAAGGGGTTAAGTGTTCGTTTAGATCTTGTACTCCTAACATGACACTGGCGAGATTCAATCATTCCCGCACCAAAAGTAAACCGTTTACTTCTTCACTAGTCGCATCATGACCTTGACAAAAACCAATCATTTTAAAACAAAAATATAACTAAACATTACTTGTTTACCAAAGAAAATTCAGGTCAACCTATTATCTGAAGAAACAAAATCATCTCTGCTGAATAAATGTACATTATAACATGTAATGAAAAATAAAAATAAAATGAATTTAAAACTGACAAAGAATATAAGGTAAAACCACACACACACACATATACGCACACACACATATACACACATATAAGTGATGTCAAAATGATATTGTTATAAAAATAAACTCCAAGTTAGTAGTCTTTGATTTTTATTTCTCATCTTGCTAATGAAAGTATGGGTTTTATGGTCACTAAATATCGTGCTCGAGGAAAGAGCTGAATTAGGTTAAACTTTGCAATACTGTCAGGCCAATATCAAAGCCAAACATTCCTTCAATATTGTTGAATAATTTCGTTGATGTTTGTTTAATTTGTTTGGAAATATAACACACTGGAAGCTCAAAAAAAAATCGTCGTCTTGCGTAAAAGCTGGCCGAACCGAAACATCACTTGCATCAACGAATAATTGTTATGATTGTTTGAAATTTGGAGATGCTCTTTCATACTCAATAAATGTTTCAGGGGTTCAGCAATTAGTTAACAAAATTGGAGCACAATTTCCAAGAATACACATACATACCTAAACATCGCATCAATTAATTTTTATTATCAGGCACATCCAATTCAGAGATAGCCTTGATCTTAGCATCTATAGGTTTAACTTGTCTATGTCTCACGATATGCCCTAGAAATGTTACACTAGCACGACAGAACTCGCGTTTAGATAAAATAATTGTGCAATATGCAAGTGAGTTTGTCAAGTTTTGCTGAATGTTCTTTCCAGGTGTCTTTGTAGATGATGACATCATCGATGTATGCATTATAATTATCTAGACCAGAGGTGATTGAATTTGTAAGACGTTACTTAATATTAGTTACTTCCGTCTGAGGTCACAAATGCCAAACTTTCCATAGCTCTTCCCGTTAGTGGAATTTGCCAAATTGCTTCCAGAAGATCGAATTTAATGACAATCTTGGCGTTTCTGATCGAATCAACATAGTCATCGATTCTTGGTAATGGAAATGAATATGTTTTGTCACACTTTTCACCTTCCTATAATAAGTGCAGATATAAAACATTTAACTGGTTTTGGAACAAATATGCAGGGTGAACTCCAGTTACTGGGATCCATGAAACATTCTCCAGCAAATAGTGAATTATATTTCTCCAAATATTCCTGTTTGTGAGGGTTCATCCTGCACGGGTCGTGATTCAGAGGTTTGGAATTCACAATTTCAACATCATGGTACTTTTAATGTCCGTGTAAGAACATTGTAAATAAGTGCTTATATTCAATGAATAACCTTATTACTTCATTTCTTAAATGCTATTGCGAATGTGAAGGTATTTGTTCCAGATCGTTCATAATTTCGGAATTCCGATGATTTGTCACTCCAATATTAGTATAATTCGATGATGTTCCTTCAGTTAAATCGTCACTAAATGGGACAGGTACAACTAAGTTAATTGTTTGTTTTAGCTTGGCTATTTGTTTCAATATACTATTACTCCTATAATAAAATTAGATCTCAGGAGCACTAATATTATAATTTAGCTCATTGATATTCTTCTAAACTTTGTAGGAGTCGTGAAATATACTCTAAAGAATAAATGAGAAATAGAGAGACAGCATTCCGTTATCAGACTCAAATGTTCTCTCCATTGCAATTTTGTCAAACTGTAATTACATCTTTGACTTACACTGCTGAATGCCAAATTGAAGCATAATAGACTGGGAAGTTCCACACCTAATCTGTGACCTTTGACCTGAATAGACATTTAAAAAGGCCAAATTGAGAAGAAATATTTTTGTATCAACGCATTAGCTCATACTTGCGATTTAAAATTTATCAAAGGAATTGCCTCTGGACACCTTGTCGCAGCACGCATAATAGTCAACGTGTATCGATTACCTGACTTAGTTTTAGGTATGGCACCACAAAATCTACCATAGTTCAGCTAAATGGTTCTTCGAATGGAGGAATATGTTGCGCCTAAGACTTAGGTATCTTCTCATTGAGTTTTCTACCATTTGACGATAAGATCTACATTATTTTGCAACATCACTTTTGAATTTTTGCCAGTGAAGTGAATCATGATCTTCTCATGAATCTTATTAATCCCTAAATGTCCAGCCAAAAGAGTGTTATGAGAAAGATTAATTATTTCTTGTCTGTGAAGTTTTGGAACTACAATTTGATAATTCACTGACGAGTCATTACCAGCAAATACCTCATTAGGTCTCCATTTTCTCATAAACGTTCCATTTGCAACTAAATATTAGCCAAGTACGTCAGAGGCTGAAGTTTCAGCAATGGCCATATGACAGAAACAGTAAAACTCTGGATCTTTTTACTGTCCTAAGACAAGTGACGGTCATGTATTACCCTGATTAGAATAAAGAGATAGAGTAGTAAAAAGATGAGAAAGGTGACTAATACATTCTGATTGATCCAAACAAATAGGAAAAGTTCCCTCATCAAAAGCCTGACAAATACATGTCAGCTAAAGCAATATTGTCCTTATCAAAATCATTCTCATGAGATTTCTTCTCCATATCTATGGTAAATGTAGAAGCTGGGTTTAAATCAGGGAATTCATTTTCACTTGTATCGACCTTCCGATTCAAACACAGATTGTCAGTTACAATTGGATTATCCAGAACCTTGCATTCAGCCAGGTTTTTGCTTTGTAATAAATGAATGCCCTCTATGGTTAAAACAGAGACTATTGCAACTGTCGTGGGTCCTGAGATCAAGTTTACTGAAAACATTACACAATGGAGAGGTCGATTAACAATATTCCACTTTGCTCCCAGAATAGAAACACTCTCATCAAAAGAAGATTTCTCAGAAAAATGCAAAGTACATGACAACATATGACTGAGACGCTTCAGTGTCCCCTAAAGGTTTAATAAGGGTAGGATTAGCCAAATTACCCAAAAGTGATACAGAAACCGTTGATATGAATGATTCCTAATTATTCATTATGAAAGCCAAACACATTTATTGCTTACAATACATGAACGTGACCTCCACCGCTTAGAAATAAGAGCATTTATAACAGGTCTTTCTTGATTCTAACGCACATTGTGCAATTTGTGGCAATCCGAACTAACGTTTTATTTATCAGTTATTTATGATCGCTGAAGTTTAAATTTATGACGTTGTGCCAGTTTGAGTTTTAGAAATGATTTAATTAGGCGGACATACTTTGTTTTACTGTTTACTGAAAGTCTTATTCAGAAAAAAATGTATGTGTTCAAGAATACCAAACAGGCGCACGAGCAGCAATTTCTAAGGTTTCGATTGTATGCTCGTAAATATAAGTCTTAATGTGGACTATAGACACAGTTCATAAACTCATCAATTAATACCAGTTATTTTGAGACTTTTATTATCGATTTCAAATATTTGGCTAACCACAATCTATCAAATAACTCCTCTTTTATATCTAGAAACTTCGACATGAGTTTGTCCAGCTTCATTTTAAACGTTTCTGTATTGTAGCCGATAAGCTTGAGGGACTAAAGCATAACCCCTTATTCATTATTCGCATCATAGTCACCACTTGCCTTACCATGAAAACACATTGTAATAATTGAAGCAAATGATCCCTTGGTTATTTCCTATTTTCAGCAACGTTTTAAAAACGGGTACAATATGTAACTACTTCTCTTTCTATAAAATGAGGCACCAACCTAATGTTCAATGCAAGATCAAAACTTGAATTTGGATTTGCCGTATAAGTGCGCTTTTCATTGGCCTATTCTATTTCTTTCCATCTACATTTATATTCCATCTCTTCCTTCTCACTTTGCATCCACATCTGTGTTTCTTTTAACTGCATCTTTCTTTAGTTTTTTTTTTTCTTATCTAACTGCATTTGATTTTATTCCTTAGTCTGCATTTGCATTTGTTTTTCTTCCCTATCTAACTGTATTTGCATTTGTTTGTCTTGTAACACCATTGGCTTTTGTCCTTTGTTCTCCTTTTCTTGAAGCTAGACCTTAACTTCAATTATATTTTGTATTCTAATTTTAGTCCTTTTACTTATAGATCATATTTTATAACTTCTGTTTTCGTACTCAACATTTTAATTCCGATTCCAATAACGATGTATGTACATAATTAGTGTAATTAGCAAAATGAGCATAATAAGACTATTGGAAGCCAAAACAAGTATGGTACCTTTTGACTCTATTGAAATACAATGCTGTTTTATACACATCTTTTTGTGGCTATCAGTGCTGTTGTATGTGTTTACAGAGAGAGATAGAAAGAGAGAGAGAGAGAGAGAGTATGTGTTTGTGTGACGTCAATATATATTTGCCGAATCGTGTTGGCAGAAGTCCAATGCAGACTATTTTTATTAAGACAGACGGTAATTAGGAAGAATACATTCGCTGTATATTCCCATTTTGAATATATAAAATATCCACTAATCAAACTTAAGACTGTATAATGGGTACCTTTTGACTCTTTTGACATAGTGTTGTATTGTTTGTTGGCTCTTTGTTAATGATTGTCTGTTATGAATACGTGTAATTTGTACCTGATCTTGTCCCAAAAAATGCATCGGAAATCTGACCCATATAAATGTCGACTAAATAAGCAGATCATTATTAAGAGTACACATATTTACTTAATTCTGCCTCAGGGATATTACGTTGTTCACTTGCAAGTTCGTAAATTTGTTGAATACTTTAATGTTTCATAAAGGAGACGGTGCATCATCCATGCTCTATTATATCGTCTTAGATCTTTAGACAACGTGGATTACATGCACAATTACTTTTCAAATAATTAGGATGGAGACATAGTTCTTGTAGTTATGTTTACTCTCGTGTTTATCTCGAGATTACTCGTCCTTGACTTAAGATCCAAACGAACCAGAAGTTTAATTGCACTGGAATTCAGACAAATCTATTTTTGAGTATATTATTTTGATAAATTGAAGACTGTAAACACATCCCCCAATAAAGACCATCGGAACGTAAGCATATTTGAGACTACGGGCATATCAGCACATTCATTTTTGAAACATTTGCAACAACACTTGATTTTCATAAGACATAATTCGCAATACTGCACTTTCTTAATAAATTAATAATTGTGTACAACGGGATAATACTACATAATGGCTTGTTGGTTTAAGTCCATATATTAGTCAAATCGGATTTCTCTCTCTCTCTCTCTCTCTCTCTCTCTCTCTCTCTCTCTCTCTCTCTCTCTCAAACGATCTGAGAGGTTAGTGCGTATTCTTTGGGGAAAATGGGATGTACATATCATACAAAAATAACGATTCATATGATCGAGAACAAAAGTATCTATGTGTTAATACAAGCAGTGACATGCAGAAAGGTGTGGAGTGTGGCAGTGAATGTGCCATAACGTTGCAGTGCGTCATTAGATATAATCCTATTCCATGTTACAATCGCTCGGAGTGATTGCTGTACTCGAAACATATACAGATTTTCATAATATATGTTGTATATATGCAAATACTATATTATCTGCGTTATTAATGGATGTTATGAAAACTGGTATCAAAATGTATTTGCTCGTTTATATTTTTCCCATAAACATGGCATTAGTCCAAAAATATCTTCACCTTTACCCATCATTGTAGATAATATTAAAATAAATTGAGGTTTATAAGAAAAGCTAGATCGTACATGATAAATATCATTAACATATTTTGCCTATCTAATAGAGCAAATTGCGTGTGCCTGCTCACACAATATTAGAAAGAGTTGACCCCAACAAAGTAACACACATTCATGAGGTAGTGATTGATAAGATTAGAAACCAATCAACGAAATTAAAACTTTTTTATATTTGAATTATTCGCTCTGATTGGATCACGTGACTTCCTGCTCACAGTGCAATTTAAAGGTAGAATGAGCCACAGATTATTTTATAGTTTGTAGATAGGTGTTTGAATGTAATCTATCTTTCCGGTTATATAGGAATGTATACTTTCACACCGATCGTTAGCCGGTTGTGGTGCACCTGACATTGATATCTGCGGATTATTATCATACAACTCAACCTTATTAACTGGTTCAAGCTGCTATTGTGACATCCATGAGTAGGAGGAATGTATCTACTATTATTTGTTGATGTTAGTGTACCGTGAATCCTGACCAAAATTCTCCTTATTGATTTGGGATGGCTTTATCCAAAATATTGAAACATTTGCTCAATATTCTCTTGTTTAGTTGTTGATTAGGAAATAGAGTCTTCACTACCTAATTGGTAAGATTGGTCGGTCAAATACATTCGGTAAAGTTAAGCTAATATTTACAAAAACAGATGGATGAAAAGCGCACTTGAAATTTCCGTTAATTTTCCATACGGCCATGTCTAATCAAGGCAGATAGACCTAACCAACCATACTCGAGTACCCAAGGACAATTTTATAGCATACATATTTGTTATAGCAACGAGTTGTTGAATATGACGTGTTATACGTACCATGAAAGGAATGAATATTTAGTTAATTAGATAATGTTGTGAGCTGATTCCTATTGATCGAACGATAACATGAACTATATGGAAACTACGAGATGGGTCAAACACTTTATAATTTTAGAACACATTAATTCATGAAAAATGAGTTTATTTTATTGGAAAATATATTTATGTATTCCCGTTAAACTACATGATCCAAAGGTGAACAAGTCTTTAGTATTAAATCGTCAGCTAGTTAATAAATTTAGTTCCCATACCTCCGATATGACTCTGCTACAGAGTCATTTCCAAACCAGAGTGTAAATTATCTTCATTATATTGTTCTCGTAAAAATTTTCTTGGAAGAGTTAGATATGAGCATGTAAAATCCATTCTTGTTAGCACAGAGTTGGTCATTTTTTTTCATTCAATACGTTATATCGATAGGTACAAGTCCTACGTAAGGTATCTCTACCATTCTTAATCACTGATCAATATTAACACTTGAAATTGTGCCAGGTCCAGGTCAATTGAATGCATATATGCGTATATCGAAATGCACACACCTCTACGTCTGTATTCTTGGAATATCGCCCGACTCTGTATATATGCATGTAAATGACGAATAATATGTCACAAAACTATTGTATATTGAGAATAAAAGTAGAATTCCAAACGTTAACAAAATATATTTGTAATACAGACAGGAACTGAAATATACATTCTATTGAAAGATGAAACAGAGAAAAATATCGCCTGGGATTCCTTGTATTTGTTTTCTGTGCTATCCTCGTACCTTTTGTATGTCACGCCTATAACATTTTCATTTTCACAAAGGATTTTATCACGAGGGAGAGGTGAATACGCTTTACACTGTACCAGATTTACAACATACCATATAAAATTCTATACAAATTTATGTTTCTACATGAAACAAAATATTGCCAGATGTATATAGTTAATAAGTAATAATTATACAAATCCCTTACCTTCAAAGCGGAACACAGTTGTCCCGATCTCCTCAGTGGCGTCAGTCTAACACAAAGTAAATCAATGTTCTCGGAAAAAGATAGGGTTGACCTACTTTCGAGTTACTGAAAATTATTTAAACACTGGCTGTGTACTAAGTTTACCGTAAGGGAATAAACTTCACAAATACTAAGGTAGCCTGAGGTTTGAAGCAACTTTCAATATTATATTTGGATTCCTGAAAATCATAGCTGATTTTGTGCAAATCATTTGATTTACAGGAGCAAACTATTTTTAATATGCCCTCTGACTGATTAAAAATATTTGTTCATCAATATACCAGTATTGTTTAGTTATGTGCTGGATAATGAATTCTATCTAAGTTATTAAGAACAAATGATGATAATAATTCAAAATGAGTATACAAGAAATAAAATATACATGTGTATGGTTTGTTTACCTTCATTGAAGCTTGACTCGTTAAACATAATGCAGATGAACTGCATATATATTTACATATATATGTGTGCGTGTGTGTGAGTGTGCGTGTGTGTGTGTGTCAGTCACCAGTATCACATAATGTCTTTGTATGCATTTGATAACGGCACATCATCACCAACACATACGTTTTGTCTCTTTCACGCGCTCTATTTCCACTGCATTAATCGTTCAATCAAACAATTCGATGATTACAATTATTTTTAATACCTATTTGGATAATTGTTTTTGCGTTTTAATTATATTTGAATATTGATCTGCATTTCCATACAGCCAGAACAGAATTCGGTAACTGTCACTTTCGTTTTTAAAGTTGAAAGATAGAAGGAATGGTTGTGTTTATTATGCAGAATATGTTCTGGTCAATATGGCCTGATTAATACATCTGCAGATCTATACATTTAATGATTAGCAATGCCAGACCATTCGACCGTGAAAAGAACAACGTTGCAATATTAAACTGTTACAATATTCAAAGTTTAATGTCGTTATTAAGGGCTCTGTTTCGATTTTCAAGAAAACAAATATGGTAACTTTCTCTTCAGATAGGACTCACCAAACATCCTTTTTCAAGTATTATCGTCTATGTCTGAAGTGCTAGACTACACTACGGTCTGAAATGATTTGAACAATCGCAGCAGAATCGCTAATTACCAGGTTATAATTATTGTCCATAAATATTGAGGTATTCAATCCTTCCTTCTCTCAGATTTAGTCAAAAGAATAACAAGTTATTCGGAAGGTTTTTATACGTGAAACCCCAGCTGAGATCTTTAATATTGGTTTATGTATTTTCTCGGTTTACAAATTGTCATTTTCGTCTATGTATTGTTGCGATGATGGTTGGACTAACGTGATAAATAGCAAGACAAAAGCCACACAAACAAATAGTTCAAAATGATGAATGCTCTCCAAATAACCAGCGAGAAAGACATATTGTGCCCATCTATACAAGTTCTCTAATTGAAAATACAAATGTTGGTACATTTCATGTTTCTTAATGTATTTGCTCGTTTATATATTTCCCATAAACATGGCATTAGTCCAAAAATATCTTCACTCCTTACCCATCATTGTAGATGAAATAAAAATAAATAGAGGTTTAGAAGAAAGTTAGGTCGTACAGTGTAAATAGTATTGACATATTTTGCCTATCTAATAAAGCAAATTGAGTGTGGCTGATTGCTCACACAATATTAGAAGGAGTTGACCCCAACAAAGTAACACATATTGATGAGGTAGTGATTGATTAGATTAGAAACCAATCAACGAAATTAAAACTTTTTTATATTTGAATTATTCGCTCTGATTGGATCACAGTGCAATTTAAAGGTAGAATGTGCCACAGATTATTTCATAGTTTGGCGAAAGGTGTTTGAATGTAATCTATCTTTCCGGTTATATAGGAATGTATACTTTCACACTGATCGTTAGCCGGTTGTGGTGTACCTGACATTGATATATGCTGATTATTATCATACAACTCGACATTATAAATTTTTGGTTCAAGCTGCTATTGTGACATCCATTGGTTGGAGGAACGTACTAACCATTATTTGTTGATGTCAGTGTACCGTAAATCCTGACCAACATTCTCCTGATTGATTTGGGATAGCTTTATCCAAAATATTGAAACATTTGCTCAATATTCTCTTGTTTAGTTGTTGATTAGGACATGTTGTATTGACTACTTAATTGGTAAGATTTATTCGGTCAAATACATTTGGTAAAGTTAAGCTGATATTTACAAAAACAGATGGATGAAAAGCGCACTTGAAATTTCCGTGAATGTTCCATACGGCCATGTCTAATCAAGGCAGATAGACCTAAGGAAGTATATTCGAGTACCGAAGGAAAATTTAATAGCATGCATATTTGTTTAGCAACGATTTAAGTTGTTGAAATATGATGTTATACATTCCAGGAAAGGAATACCTATTTAGTGAATCAGATAATGTTGTGAGCTGATTCATATTGATCGAACGATAACGTGAACTATATGGAAACTACGAGATTGGTCAAATTTTAGAACACATTCATTCATGCAAAATGAGTTTATTTTATTGCAAAAGATATTTATGCATTCCCGTTAAACTACATGATCGAAAGATGAACAAGTTTTTAGTATTAAATCGTCAGCTAGTTAATAAATTTAGTTCCCATACCTCCGATATGACTCTGCTACAGAGTCATTTCCAAACCAGAGTGTAAATTATCTTCATTATATTGTTCTCCGACCATTTTCTTGGAAGAGTTAGATATGAGCATGCAAATTCCATTCTTGATAGCACAGAGTTGGTCATTTTTTTAATTCAGTACGTTATATCGATCGGTACAAGTCCTACGTAAGGTTTCTCTACCATTCTTAATCACTGATCAATATTAACACTTGAAATTGTGCCAGGTTCAGGTCAATTGAATGCATGTATGCGTATATCGAAATGCACACATCTCTACGTCAGTATTCTTGGCATATCGCCCGACTCTGTATATATACATGTAAATGATCAATAATATGTCACTAAGCTATTGTCTTTTGAGCACGGAATAACGGTGGACTTCTAATCCTGTAAACAACATATATTTGGAATACAGACAGGAACTGAAATATACCTGCAATTGAAAGGTGAAACAGAGAAAGATATCACCTGGGATTTCTTGTATTTGTTTTCTATGCTATGCTCCTACCTTTTGTATGTCACGCCGATTACGTTTTCATTTTCACAATGGAATTTTTCCCGAGGGAGCGGGGAATACGCTTTACACTGTGCCAGATTTACAACATACCATATAAAATTCTATACAAATTTCCGCCTCTACATGAAACAAAATATTGCCAGATGTATATAGTTAATAAGTAATAATTTATACAAATCCCTTACCTTCAAAGCGGAACACAGTTGTCCCGATCTCCTCAGTGGCGTAAGTCTAACACAAAGAAAATCAATATTCTCGGAAAAAGATAGGGTTGACCTACTTTTGAGTTACTGAAAATTATTTAAACACTGGCTTTGTACAAAATTTACCGTAAGGGAATAAACTTCACAAACACTAATATAGCCTGACGTTTGAAATCAACTCTGAATATTATTTTTGAATTCCTGAAAATCATAGCTGATTTTGTGCAAATCATTTGATTTACATGGACCAAACCATTTTTAATATGCCCTCTGACTGATTAAAAATATTTGTTCATCAATATACCAGTATTGTTTAGTTATGTGCTGGATAATGGATTATATCTAATTTATTAAGAACAAATGATGATAATAATTCAAAATGAGTATACAAGAAATATAATATACATTTATATGGCTTGTTTACAATGATTGAAGCTTGACTAGCAGCAGAGAGGGTGAACAGACCACGATTTCAAGCAAAAATAATGCTTCCTACGAAACCTTATTTTAACCAAAAAAAATAAGTCTCCATTTAGCAAACGGAGACTTTACGATTTTTTAATCAATTTTGGTCGCAACGATGTGGTCATCCACCCTCTCTGCTGCTTAGTGATTTCAGTTCTGGGTTAACAAAAATCATTTATGATTTTACAAACAAACTAATCGCTAACACCTCACCGCGTAGATCAATTAAATTATTTGACTGGTCGGTGAGTTTGAAATTAATTCTCGTTAACGAATTATTATGGCATCGCATGTAGACAGGATTAATTGGGTTTTCAATAATTAGGAATCCTGGAGGAGCTGTTGGTGCAAATGAATAAAGAATATATCCCTGCTGAGCTTGATTTGATTGCTCTAGATTAATTTGATAGCTTCCTTCAATTGCATCACATACTAAATTGAGCGCAATCACCGTTGAAATATTCACGTTGAACGGAGCGATATGCCTACCACCACCATCTGGATCATTATTATACCTGAAGAGGACAGTTGAATCTGATTTTTGTAGCGCCTTGATATCGGTTTTAACAATTCTTGCTAGTTCATCAGCGTTGTATTTGGGAAACTTGAAATTACGCAGATTGTCCTCTGTGATATTGTAATCGGTTAGGAATCGTTGTTTATTGTCGCTGTTGTCATTAATTATTGTTTGAATAATTAGTTCATAGATATATTTCATGTCCGATATAAGCTGATTTATTATTTCAACGTGTTTTTGCGATTTTGTTTTCCGTAGTTGTTCTAGTTGTGTGTCATATAATTGTTTAATCTCATTAAAATAACCACGGACGTCAGTTAGCGTAAATGAAATAGTAACAGATGAGTCGGTTGTTCTTTTAATGATAAAATCCCATTGCAATGTTTCTTTGTTGGTAAATATAAATCTATCGGCGATTCTTCCTTTTCTTATATCAGATAAATTATCTCGATAACTGGGATTGATTTCATGATATGATTGTATGTCCGTGGTTAAGTCGGTGGCGGATTTTTCCGGTGGTTTTTCAGGCCATCCTAACACTGTTCTTAACGAGCTGTTATATATATCTACAATGTATCCCTCTGTGCTTATTTCGATCAACGACGAGAGCGTCGGTTGATGAAGATTAATAGCTATTTTTGATTCTTTTCCAGTGATTGATTTTATTCTACGCTGAATTTCAGCATTGATTTGCTTAATTTGGTACGACCCAGTTGGTAACGAAACAGTTTCCCACTCTGGAGTACCATCGGGTTTATTCTTATACGAGAACACCAGTGTGTTATTGGGTTGCTGACCACTAAATGCAACCGATCTGATATTAGGCCAACTGTGATACATTCGTAGTTTTGCTAGCGCTATCTCCTTCACTGGGACCGGAGAGGGGAAATTCACACTGAATTCTGGATTCGTTGATGTTATTGATATCATGCTTGTTTGTACTGGGTTCGTGTTCTCCACTATTCGTTGAAGTAATTCCATCGGTGTCGTCATCGTTGCTATACTCATGATTTATTTCTAATTTTGGTATCGAGGAATCATAAATACTGACCATCACTGAGAACTCACAATCTGGTAATGTTGATATTATTGAGATCATTTTGTTTTTTGGGTTCGTGTTTTCTGATTCCATCGGTGTTGTCATTGTTATTATATTCATGTTGTCGCTCTAATTTCGATATCGCGGAATCAAAAATACTGACCATCGCTGAGAATTCACTATCTGATATAATCGTATTATCGAGTGACGACGATATCATCAATGATAATTGCGAGTATGCGGTTGATGCAACATGAAATTGAAGTAAGTAATTCTGCAGTTTACTCTGGCTGCATGATGATATCTTTTTTGCTATCCCGGTTGATATACCCCCGATTGTAGCCACCGCAGAAATGCAAATTGGAACTACGACCGGGGCAATCATTGTAACCGATGCAAGTATTATTCCGGCGCCAGTGAGAACGCTTGACACCGAGTATATAATAACATCAATTGCGGTGATTCTTCGTCGGTATTTTTTTATTTTTATTTGATACTCCTCAGTGAGGGTTTTGAGTCTATTCTGAAATTCTCTGACCTGATCATAGCGACATTGCGTTGATGAAATCATTTTTATTTTAAATCCGCTAGTGTTTTCAATTATTTGTCATCGTTAGCGGGAATTGCTAGTACTTCAGCCGGAAAAATGATCTACGAGTTCTATGCACAAGGCTATTTTTGATCTAATGGTGGAGCTATCAACCGCGACGAAGTAAAATTCTGGTGTTATGCCAGTCTCGATAATTAACGTCGCGACTCCACCAGAGTAGGTTCTATTGTTCATGATCATATTAAATTGATCGATAGAGGCCCACGTTAACCTATAGATACCATCAACCTTCACTTCCCCCTCATCCCACAAGAGATCGATGGTAATTCTAGGAGATTTGTCTCTTATCCAATCCTCGATTATATGTTTGACCGTATACACGATATTTTTAGGTTTTTTGTGCGGAATTTTTATCTTTTCAAAGTTTTCTTTTAGTTCAAGAAGATCGTTGGAAATATCGAGATAATTTACCGTGATTCTGGTAGGATCTATTACCTTCCTTGGCTCCTTGTTAGAAAAGAATGAAACCAGAAGTTCGTTGATTCTAATCAGTGCTTGGGTTTTAATATGGTTGTCGATGTTAGAAAATTTCGTCGTGATATCTTGGAGGCTACTGCCCTCAAAGAACTTATTAACAATATCGCTGGTGTGCTTTTGTTTGTCAATAGCGCTTTTAATTTCCACGAGAGTCATGCCTGTCAACGATGTGGTTTCAGACACAGGTGTTCTCCCTAAAAATTTATCCACGATGGTATTAAGTGTTGTTTGTCTCACCATAAACATATTAATATTTTTGAGAGTCATTGTAGATGTAGCTGGGACACCAAAGAAATTATTAGCGATGTAGGCATTGTGAGTGTGCTTGCCGATAAACTCACTGATTTCAGCGAGAGTCGAGTCTGCCACAGGTGGGGATCCAAAAAATCTAACAATGACGTCGTTAGTGGGTTTTTGATCTTCTATTAGTTTAGAAATCTCGAGATAATTTGCCTTGATTTCATTTTCATTCATCATCCTTCCCGCGTCCTTGTTAGCAAAGAATAGCGATAGATAGTTTTTAATTTCAGCGAGAGTCATGCCAACCACAAGCGGGGTTCCAAAGAATTTATGTACGACATTTTTGCGAAAACTATTATAACCTCGTATAAAATCATTCAGCTCACGTTCGTTGATAGCAATCGCGTCGGTGATCGTAGACACAAGTGCGCCTGGTTTAAGTTGTCCATCGTTGGAATACAGTGCAATAGAGTTTTCAGCGGCAGCGCGATGCCGTATCAAAATGTCATTCACGGATATATTACTGCTTTTCAATTTACCCTGGCGATCTTGAAATACAACTATTTCGTTCGGGTCAACACTTGTTAAATTTAACGTCTCAGCGATTTCATCTTCTATTATTTTTTTTACATCCTCGATAGAACCCGCAGATGTTTCCTCGGTGGGTTCCAACATTGACAGAGGTTGTCCCCAAATATCGATCATTATTGTTAGCGTAACTTGTGTTTTCAATTTATTGATCCTTGTAATTTCCCACTCGTGTATTCGTTTACAATAATATGAGGTGGTTTCCACGGAGATCCAAAGGATTTTAATGAAATCTCCGCGAGGACATTTAATACTTCACGGCCGCATATCGGTGGATCATTTAATTGTTGTGTTGGCAGCGTGGAATAAAAAATCGGAAACCCTTTGAGTTTCATCGAGGAATTTATATACCGCATAAACTCGCTTGGCGGAGCTAACCCATATGAATCGAAATAGACAATCCCACGTGGATCAATCGCGTATGCAACCCAGTGAGTTCCCGATCCGCTGCTGTTATCAAGATTGATGATACCGGTTTCAACGTTATTTGGTTTTCTCGGTAATTGATCTCTCATAAAAACCCCTCTGAAGTTTTTTATCGCTAGTTTTTTAGCAGCATCAATTAAATCAAAATTGGACATAGGAACCATAGGTTCCTCAACAATTGGGCTTTCAATTAAACCGTTCCTGGTATTTTTCTTAGACCCGATCCGTTCACGGATTTGCCGCTGTACCATGAATACGGGGTTCCTGGTAGGTACAACCCATTTCCCTTTTTTTTATACCCAGATCCACGAGTGGATCCACCAGTTGCCTTTTTCAACGCCATCCCTGCTGCGGTCCCAACGGCTCCCAACGCTGCCGCCTTCGCCACCGCTGGGGCAGCCGCTGCAATCAATGCTGGTATTGCGGCTAACAATGGAAATATACCACCTGATTTTATCATGTTCGCGACTGCAGCCTTCGAAAATTTTATTTGAACTCCTCGCTTATTTTTCATTGCATCATTGAAATGTTTTATTTGACGATCCGTTAATGATATTTTATGTGTACCTCCGGACATCTGCGCTGGTTTTAACGTTATTGTTGTTCCACATTCCTTAGCGGATTTTGATTTTAATTTCTTGACCTGACCATCAGTCAGCTTGACACTAACAACACTATATGGCATTTTATTGTAAAACACATTTATGCTTTCAATTGATCTAATTTGGGAAAATCTTATGGAAACTTTTCAAGTTTCATTTACATTTACAGATTTTCCACTGGTGCATCAACAAGTCTCATTCGTCCGCCAGCCCCTTCTAACAACATTGATTTGTCGCTGAGAATAACAGCAACCGCTCTATAATCAACACCACCAGGATCTATACGAGCCCTAAAATGTATATCAACAACGGATTGCCTTGTTAAATCAAGATGTTCCAGTGAAAAGTAATAAATTGGATACAAGTTCTTAAAATCGAGCTGAGATATTTGCAAACCAGTATCAACATTTTGATCACGACCCATATATGACAGCATCCGATGATACACACGTGCTATTTGGTTGTTTCCGTAATTAAGCTGTATATCCTCAGATGGTTCTTGTTGTCCGTTTATTCTCAGTGAAACCTCACTTACCCCTAACCGATCAAATATCATATGACTGCGTTCTTGGGAACCTAATCGATTCCGATTCTGCAGCGCTATAAATATATGACGTGGAGCTGAAACGCCTTGTTTTGATGCCAGGTGCCATGTAAATGTACCATTAACATTATCCTCTTTAGCATCAGTCGTTGTTGTTAGCCAACTTAGCAATGATTTACCACCGGTTTCCATAAACGAAAGTAGCCGCTCTTCCGTGGTAATTGATGGAGTCATTACTGGCATCCATAATACTATTTTACTCAAAACAACTTTACCTTCATCGGCACCAGTACGCCAAACTGCATCATTGTCATTGCCTTTTCGCACTAATGCGATTGTGTGTTTGGCTCCATAGATGACTTTTCTGACATTTCTGCAGAATCCAAATATGTGATGGAGTGGAATCGCACATGAAAAATATCGCTGCTGTTCTTGCAATGCTAATTTTCGTGTTGCAAATCCTAAATTGAAATTACCATTAACACCTCCGAGAATATCAAACGCAGCTCCGGTTCTAGCTCGACGTTCTGGATTAGTTGCTTCTCGTTGATTATCAACTGAAGTGTCTTGCGGTGTTAACACTTTAATGTATTGAAGGTGGTCAGCGTTATCAGAGGTATCCTTTGCAAACATCATAGATGGACCAGCCGATCTTGTATAATCATCGGAGTATCTTGCTAGTCCGATTATTGTTGCAACATCAACCTCGCGGTCTATTGATTCAATTTCTTTTCCATCAATGAGATATCTTGCACTTTCAAATAACGCCATTATACCATTGTTGACGAAACCAACTCGGATATTTGAATCATTTGCATATGGGGTATCAGCTGCAACATTTGTTACAAGTTTTCCTTCTACTTCAATAAATGCTTTACACGGCAAAAAGTATTTACTGGTATCTTGAACTTGAAGTTCAATTCGCGATCGTAGGTCGGGTTGTATTGCATGATAGGAATAGTATTGATAATCGCGGACGGAATCATCTTTGCGCACTGGGGCTTCCATATCTAACGCGGGATCAGCTGTTCGTTTAAACATTTATAACATTACTAGCGTTTTCAATTGTAATTATGGTCGTTGAAAATTCTTCGAATTTCTTTTTTGTTTCAAACCACTTCCTGCTATCGCGTTCATGATAGCGCTATCTGTTACCGGTGAAGCTGTCAATTGTGACGAAGTCAATTGCGCTAGTTTTTCTTCCACTGCGTTATTTATTACTTTGCTGATTTTTGCAGGCATCACTGTAGTTGATGGCAGCACTGGTGGTTTCACCACTGACGAAGTCATCGATGACGAAGTCATTCGTGGTTTCTTTCGCACCAATGATGCTATTTTATCTTTCGCGGCAGAAAATGCCTTTCCGGCAAGATTTCCAACGAAATTGATTTTTAATCGAATATCCTTTTCCGCTTGTTTCCTCAGTTGTACCAGTTGCGCCCTGACTATCATCAAGTAATTGCCTTTGTCGGCCTCTACTTTGTTTTTCTCGTTCTTGTTGTTTTTGTATACCATATCTATCAACTCCTACTTTAAAAGATCTATACTCAATTGTATCCTTTTTCAAATTACCAGTAATCCCCTTATTCGTTTTATACAACCAATTAACCCATTCATCTCGGCTTATTCTACTGTTTTTATACTCGTCTTTTAAAAAATCCTTTCTAGAATCAAAGCTTTTGGCGGCGAAATCACCAAAAGTCGTATAATCCTGGTGTTTCTCCAATTGAGGTCGTTTGATTTCCTTTATAGCTTCTTCGGTGAGTTTGTCTATAAAGGGAACACCTCTTGGGGTGACATCAACAGGTTGTAGTTCAGGTGCGGAAAATTGTAGATTTTCATCATCAATATCAGCTAATCGTTCATACTCACGCTGAGTTTTTATATCACTGGATAACTGTTGTATCCCTGTGCGTGTTTGTCCGGTCTCTGCTGCTATCTTTTCAAGCACACCAAGAACAGGCACTTCTCGTCGCTTGCCTTCCTTAGGAATATCTCCGTATATTGCTCGTTCAGTTGCTGTTTTCACATCTTTGGTCGCACTTGTTATCGGAGTAAACAGTTGTTCACTTGACACAGAAAAGTCAGTCTGCGCTTGTTGTCGTTGTTGAAGTTTCTCGCGAAGTCTGTCTCGAACCGGTATAAACTTTTTAAGTGCTGCTTGCCGCTCTCGGGCTAATTTAGTTGTAAGCGATTCACCTACCATATATTGTTTGTGAACTAAATTTTCAAATGTGAAACCCAAAGGGTTTCCATCATAATTAAAAGCTTAGTTATTAAATAACTTAGTTATTAAATAATGTACCATCAAGCTAACGTATTCATCTTCGACAGGGTTAAACTGTACGACGCTATCCGCGAGTGTTTCAGAAATAACATCGCTGGGGATTTCAGAATTGTAATATCTGAGAATGGCGATGAACGATTTGTGTTAACGACGCGGCAACAAGAACAATTACGTGAAAATGGAGGCGTCGCGGTGATTACTTGCTACTACGACCAGATCATCCATTATGCACATAACTGCATGAGCAAGTCCAGACTGATGAGTATCCTTTCAGGAGAAAATCCTATGTAACTTGTGTAACAAGTGAAGTGTAACAAGTGTTACAAAAAACGCTAAAAAAAAATAAATAAATTATTTAAATTATTTACGAAAGCCTATTATTTTTTTTTAGTAACACCCACGTGGTTAAGATACGGGTCGCTCCTCGCTTAACATTTTTCTAAGATCACGAACTTTAGAACCAATTTCAGCTCGTTTTTGATATTCTTGGCCGAGCTTTTGACGTATTGCTTCAACGGTGCTAAATAGCGTTATGAATAAATTAATGTCGTTACCGTACAAACAACCATTAATGGATTTTTGAATTCCTTTCACGAGCCTGTACATCCTAGGTAAAACATAACGACCCTTACTAGACAGATATTCAATATCTTCATATTCCGAGGTAATCTTGTCAACGTCGAGACTTTCAGATAATAATACCCCTTTATTATTTAAATTTGAGATTTCAGCAATTATAGCATTTACATCATTGATATCCATTATTTATATTTATTTATAAATAAATTTATTTATAAATATAGTATACTGTACCTCTAATTAATAAAAAAAAACATATATGACAACACATCTTTGGAACTCCTTGGGTGCCTTCGCATCCAAGTAAGCCCAAGGGGACCCGAAACATACATCTCCGGCGGGAGGCCTAAGGTGGCAAACGCGATCTTAGACCGCCCAGAAGATATGCTTGAGGTATAACGTCACAACATGGACGGCACAATGCCATATATTTCCACTCGAGTGTTGTGGCAAATTTTAGGCATAACATGTACTTAATCAACTTAATTAAGGATGGATTATAATTCAATGGAACGATGATGGTAATGATGTGGGCGTGGTAAACCAAACCAACATGGCAACCCATGAAATCGAATTCATGGTTGCATGAGTTAGAAAAAACACCAACCCACGCTACCGAGAATGCGATAGCATGGGTTGCCATGTTGGTTTGGCTGAGGGGGACCGCCCTTCCTCCCCCCAATTAATAGAAAAAAACATCTTCCGTTTCGCCATCAAATAATGTATCTGCTATGGGGACCGAACACGTAGTTGATAGATCTATGTTTACAAGACAAACACGATACCATTACACCACGGACTAGTCATACAGAATAGAGATTTTTTAATATATATATATATCTGATATACTTAACAATAAGAGATTTTTAAAATAGACAATTTTATGCTGCAACAATGAGAAATATTTTAAACAAAATAATACAGTTGTTTAATAAAACAGCGTTTTTATACTCTGTTATAATTCTCTAGATAAAATACATTCACATACAAGGAATTTTAACCACGCCCACCTACTTCAATGAATAGGAAACACTCGCGTTCCGGCTGAGCGAACATAGGTAATGCGTTAGATTATAAAGAATTTTTGTACTGAAAAGAACGAGTTAGCTGTCTGCTTTACTGCTAGTCCACCCACCCCACACATGAGATATGTAGATAAATAAAAATAATAATGCAGTTTTAGCCCACAAGCGACAATAAAAAGTTTTATTCTCTATCGAAAACTCATGCATTATATCTCCATTACAGTCACGTGGGCGCGCCTAGTCAAGGTATACAGGTAATATAGCAGGCGACAAATTCCTTTGACGTCATAATACAAGGGAACTTAGTAGGTAGAGTGTGAATTGTAGTGCGGATTTATCCATAAAGGATTTATCTCCCTTAAATAGTTTCAGTGTATACGAACTTTATTTTATGACCATTTTTTTTAGACAGAGATGTTTTAATGATTTTTTCAGCAACAAATCGAATTGAAGTACTACAAATATCGAAATATTTTCCAGCCGCATTTATCGACTGAAAGCTTCTCTCTTCATTATTTTCTAAATCAAACGATTTCACACCCTTGGGATGTTTTGCGTGCCTACCAGCGTTGCTTTTTAAAAGGTTATCGCGCTGCGAGACGGCTTGAAGATTCCCAAGACAATTATCAGTCTTCACGCCATTTATGTGATCAATCACAAGGCCGTCTTCGATTAATCCGTAAAATGCTTCATAGATGGCTCTGTGACAGAGATACTTCTTCCTCCCAGCTGAAAACATCAAATATTCCATATTATTCAGACACCCAACCGGTTCTTTGAGTCTGCGGTGCCTGACAACACCATCACTAGAAGCTTCGTAATTAGCAAGCACTGGGTGAGGTCTGAAATCTTGGCTCATTTGTATAATAATACTACTTGTCTAATTTATTATCTGCTTTAATTATAAATCTCTGGATATAATCTTGAGGGGTTTTTATGACTTTGTCCTTGATTTTATCAAGGATGACGGAGTCAATGATTCGTTTGTCATAGTAGCGTTTTAGTTCCCTGTATCGTTTACCCCCACAAGCAAGGCATAATTGCGATTTTCCTCTAACACCCACCCCACATTGGAGGCATGGGAGAGGGCCTTTTGAACCGTTTCTCACGCTTTGCATATGATACCCACAGAATTCACTTCTGCATGATTTGTTACACGGGGTTGTAGATCCAATCATTAGCCACTTGCAGTGATTCATTATACTATATTTTTCTATTTAAATACTTGTTTTAATTATAACATGGAGGAGTTCAAGAGATTATCGAAAATTAAGCCCTGGAAAAATACTAAATTCAATCTTGATAGGGAGTTCCAAAGATTATCGAAAATCAAACCTTGGAAAAATACTAAATTCAATCTTGATAGGGAGTTCCAAAGATTATCGAAAATCAAACCTTGGAAAAATACTAAATTCAATCTTGATAGGGAGTTCCAAAGATTATCGAAAATTAAGCCTTGGAGAAATACTAAATTCAATCTCGATAGAGTCTCTGATACACCAAAACGTCTAATCGGTGATAGAACTATACTCGGTAAAATCAGGGAGTGTTTTAATGAATTCTACCGAGACGGTGCAGCATACTGTTGGTCGACATTTCGAATTATTGATGAAGATGTCAATGTACCCATCATCGATGCTACTATGAACGATAAAAAAACAGCTGAGATAATTTCACACCTTGGTGAAATTGCAAAGCAATTTCCATCCAAAGGGGAAATTCAAAGATGGAAATCCAAAGGATTTCAAGCAAAGCAATTCCAATCAGAAGTATTTTTTCAGAATAAAATTCATTATCGAAGTCGAACCCAAATGGATTATTAGGGATAAATTTGAACCAATCCTCAAGGATAAAAAAACTGTCATTGTAAGTAAAGATTCCAAACCAGGAATTCTAACCGGAATTGACAAACCATACTACGAAAGATCTTATCCCGTAACAGCAATGGTTTATGGGATATATCCGTTAAATGATAAACCCGATATTGCAAAACTAGCTCCTATGAAATATTCACCGTTGACTTCGTCAAGGCTCAATTGTGTAGCAACACGGGTAATGGAACACTTCACAAATGCATCCCGAGGAAATAAACTAACTGATCTGCGACGTAGGAAAATAACCGAATGGGAACTGACAGTGAAACAGCACGGTGCAAAGATTTCTGATATAGCTAAATTAGAAGCATCATTAAAATTCCCAATATCAGTAACAACAATAATCGGAGAAGTATTATACGAACCGAAATATCAATCGCGAGGGGCTCCAATACAAATTATTGATCATAACGAACACGCGTGGACACCTGCAGTAACAATATTTCCACGAGATAGAACCGTAAGATATATCCCCCGGAAATTTTCCGGGGAATTTTCCGGGGAATTTTCCGGGGATGTTTTCTATGAAGAGAAATTATTTGATGCTATTGTTGCGTTGTGTAAAGATGATCCTGTGTCAGTGTGGTTACTTAGTAGTGCTGGTTCCGAATCAGGATTTGATCAATTTGTAAGACCAAATGGTGAATTATATCGCGTTGAAGAATTAGATAACAGAATGAGAAAAATCGCTAATGATTTTTCACCGGAGAGTTCCCATGAAAAACTATTGACGTATAGTTTTACTATTCCATCAGTGGTAGCTCACTTCGCAAGAGAAAAAAACTCATGGCGTCCAACACGAAGTGATTTTCTCGAGGACGTTAAATTGAGTTGCATCGAATTTGGTCATGGAGGACTGTGGAATACAAAATACCATCGTGACGGTATGATTTCAATTGATATATCCGCGTGTTATCCTGGAAGTTTTCTCGGGTATGGGGAATGCGCTGAATACTTCAAACGATTTGGACACCCCACGCATGAAATGACTCGTGTTGCGATTAATGGATCATTGCCTGATTTTGATTTAACCGGATTCGCTCGTGTGATATCATTTGAACTCGCTACAGGGTTACATCCGTGTAGTTATGTTTGGCTCGGTAGACACCTATCTGAAAAACACTGGATGCCAATAGTGCTATTGAGATATATGATTGATTGTGGCATGCTGATATCGTTGATTGTTTCCGAAGCTATTATATGCTATCGAGCTCAGAAAGAAGTTTGGCTACCACAACCCGATCTAGATCGTATAATCAGCGAACTACGAAAACAGTTTCCAAAAGAACAAATCATGAATTTGTCTAAGAAGTTATTTGAAATTAAAAAAGAACAAGCAAAAGATTTTGGACGAAAAATAATCGGTAAATTTACCCAGGGTGGACGATACGACAACGCAAAATACTCTTCGCGGTTGATCATAGATGTCGCTGAATACGATTTTATTGTAGCGGATTTAATGAAACAGGGAAAACTTGTATCCCGTAGGGATGCTTTTCTATCCAATGGTGAGAAATTAGGTACGGTTGTTACCTACTGTGATGGATATAATTCCCAGTACACACATTTGAGAAGTTCAATGTTAGCCTATGCTTGCATTAATCTATTTTCGATGATAAATAGATTTCCTTATACCGCGGTTAGAGTGGCCACTGATTCGATGTATATACACAATAAGTACAAATCAGCTGTAGCTAAATTCACAGATCCGGAGGAAGCGTGGGGGCGTTGGCGATTTAAAAAGGAGATGCTACATGAGTATTGTGAATCCGCAGACGTTGCCATGGATGATAAATATCTTTGTTGTAACCGTATTGAAATTCAATCAGAATTTTCTAATGCACCACCGGTATCTGATCCAGTATGTAGATATAAGACAGTTTATTTAAACGGTTGTGGTGGGTCAGGAAAGACAACTCGTGCAATTGAATTATTTCGTCGTGGAAACGCTAGCGTTTCTAACATGATTGTGCTAACACCGACTCACAGACTCGCCAGAGAGATGATACAACGAGGGGTAAATGCTTGCACTTACCATAGTTTTTTTCGATGGAAAGGTGACAAATGGACTCCTGAGCGTATGGGTGATAAATTCATTCCTGAAATCATAATTTGGGATGAAATATGCACAGTGTCATTAGATGTATTAAAAACATTTCTTGAGTGGTTGTTAAACAAAAACACAAAAGTCGTCATGTGCGGGGATCACGGCCAACCACCACCATTTGTCGGTGCATCTCCAAATGAATGGCTAAAGGGTTTTGTAGACTACTATGAAGAAATCACCACTGATTATAGATCACTTGATGAACGATTATGCGAGTTCAAAGCGCTAATTAGATTACAACCGGATAGAATCCAATGCGAAATAGCACGTGAAATAATTTCAGAAACTCCCATGAATGATTTCTGGGAAGCGTGGAGACCAAACGATTTGATCATTGCAAGTAGAAAAATAGTCAGGGATACACTTCAGATGAAGTTATTTGAATTGCATAAAGAAAAATTTGCAACGCTTTTAGTACCCCTTTGTTATAGGCCATCGGATACACGAAAACAAAACACTGAAGTTGATATTCCAAGCCTGACAAAGTCAGGAAGTGAAAAACAAATTCTCGTATTAAATGATATTGTGCTGGTTGATATCGGCGTCGTCGAAAATGCATTGCGTGCTAATAAATCCCCATGGACGCTAGGATACGCAGCGACGATACATTCTTCACAGGGATTAACTATATCGGATACAATTGTTTGGATGGTAGATAATCGCATCGAATGGTCGAATTTAGTCTATCTCGCAGTATCCAGAGTACGAAGAATAAATCAGCTTCGAAGAATTGTCCTCGATGATGAAATCATTGGTGATGATAATGACACAACAATAAGTGATATTGATGTTAGCATCATTAATAAAAAACTCTCCGGTTACAAACAACAGGACAAAAAAAAAACAACGAGAATTTGATATTGATGCTAAATTAATAATCACTTTGAAGAAACAACAGAATAATCACTGCGCGAGTTGCAATTGTATAATGCGTTGGCAGTATTCGGATAAGGATCCTCGCCAATTCACCGTAGACAGAAAAAATAACAATCTCGGTCATGTCAGAAATAATGTGATGTTGACTTGTCTTGAGTGCAATAGACGCAACGGCGCTAGTTAAGACCATGCGGTGGCAATTGAGTATCCTCGGGAATCACTTGTAGTTGTTGTCGAGTAAATCCTCGCTGAGGAGCAGTTGAATCCAGTTTATAGATTGCTGGTCTACCAGTTGATCGTGTTATACTAGATATCTTATGCGTAGTGACGCTCCAAATAGGATCAGTAGCCCTTTTTCTACCCCCTTCAAGCTCTCCTGGTTCGTATAAGTACCTCACAATGACACTACTACCAAGAATTGGTTGGGAAACGCTAGCGTTTCTAGGGAAATCTTTTTGTAGTTGTATGGGTATTGACTTCTTTTTAATCGCGTTGATAGGTTTCATGTTGATTGTTCTAGTAATCTCGTTATTCAGTGCAGTAATCACAGCTGGTAACCTTTTGACCCATTCACGGGATCGCTTTTCTTGAATGAATTCTTTTGCGTATTGATATCCAAATAACCGCTCAGCAGTCGTCCGATTAAATCGTTCGACAATGGCCTGATCGCGATGTAGCGCAGTATGCCCTCGTCGTATGGTGACATTATGATTTTTCATTGTAGATAGAACCGCACCCTGAAATTCCTTGCCAGGATCAACCTGCAATAGATTCGGCCAGTGCAGAGGACCTCGTCGATAAATCCTTTCAAATGCAGAAGCAACTTCAGTGGCTGATTTTGTTTTTAACGGTTCTGCTTCTTTGTATCGACTTGCAATATCAACTACGGTTAACGCGTATTTGTAACCACGATCATGTGGCAGAAATAATATATCAGCCTGATGAACTTCATTAGGAGCAGTCACATCAAAATGCGAGAATTTAATTTGTTTAGGCGGTGGTAGATAAATTTGCCATAGTGCCTGTTTGGATAACCAATCCGCCGCAGTGGTTTTTTTCACTTTTGCAGCACTAGCGAGTTTATGGACTGCTGATTTACCTCTCCAGTATCCTCTTGGGGAATAATAAATTGATTCCATATTATTAATTACCAGCACCCATCATCAATTTACTTTTCATAGCCGATTTTACCAACCACGAAGCCAACTTTTCTTTAAAAGATTTATCAGGAATAGCATTTAACGCATGAATTAATTTCACATCCGCGAGATGCCTGTTTTGCAGATTGCTGCTTTTATATGCAACATCATGAGCATGACACGCCTTATCAATAGCGTTTATCGGATACTCGCCGGATCGGGGTTGATTTTGATCATCAAGTCTGATATCTAATCGTGTTCCGGGACCACAGTAGCTATATCCTGGAAGGTGCTTTTCTCCGGGGTACTTTGCCCATGGGGTTCCAGGGAGCTTTGTCAATTTGGCTGCGATATCACCTCCTCGTTTTTTTTTAAAACATCTCCGGATTGTAAAATCTTTGATTTTGTAGAAATAAATCTAAACTTTTTTATACCACATGTTGCACATCTA
>JAQISU010000115.1:9177500-9197500 GCA_029339505.1 Unio delphinus | reverse complement strand
CCCATACATCATCGTCGATAGACGATAATCAATCTACTCTGCTTCCAAGAAGTTTCTCCAATAGTATATCGTCTTCTTGATTGAATGAATTAACCCCGTATCTCACCTATAAAGTGTCAATCACCCTCTCAAAGAAAACGTTTCGTTCATCAAGTAGCATTTCACAACCTAAGATAGGATTTTTCGCTCTGTCGTCAGTCTCTTTTCCACATAGTATGCATATCATAACTTTTCCAACAGGCATGATATATAGTTTCACTATTTCAGAGAGAGGCCATAACATAGATGGAAACATACGCCCAAGAAACCATATACTGCTTGGTTTTAAGTCCAAATTAATGTTTCTGAAGTGAATTAAATCGCTCCTTAGTTCAATATCTGTATTCCAGGTAGATTATTCGATGTTTTGAATATTATCAATAATATTCCGATTCCAAACAAGTTTACCTTCGGTTTGTACTCTTACTGCATATTCTAAGAGAACATTTCCCGTACCATATTTCTTGAATATTTTGTTAATATCTGCTATATACCCCGTCTGTGTTAGTGGGTTGGTCAAGTATTGACATAAGCGCAAAATAAAACTCTTTTTCCAGATAAGAGTCCAATGGCCCCTACACAGCCGGTTGAAAAAGCACAATTTCATCTTATCTATGTATGCTTCCATTGACCAGAGTCCTAAGGTTCTACGCGTTGCCTCTGTGGGCGAATATTTATCGAAAGCTTGCATACGTCGCGCTGCATATCTCTGATATAGCTCAAGTTAAACTATATTGTTGTTTGTCATATTCAACCATAATTCACATCCATATAGTACTGAGAGTAAAATGATTCTTTTCCAGATCTTCATACTTGTTAGAGGGTTCATTCCTCCGTCTCTGATACCAATAAAATAAAAAGAGTTTAATAAGTGTTAACCTTTATCGCATGCTTCTTTTATCGCGTAATTAGGTTAAAAGTTGTACTTTTATAGATATGCCGGCATATTTCTTACTTTTGACTACTTGAATTGGCGACTTGTCGAATAGAAAAGAAGGGATATCAGTTCTTCTTTTGTTTGTAAAGAGGATGCTGCAACTTTTATCAGCGTTATATTTCAATCTCCACTTTTTCGCATAATTAGAGATTGTATAGAGCAGATGCTGCATCGAATGATACGAATTAGCCATTACAGTTGTGTCATCCGCTAATAAGACACACGGCAGGTGGAGATCGACAAGTTATAGGCCTCGTAAAGTGTGATCTAAATCAGTGATCAAATCGTCTATCATAACGAGAAAGAACCAAGCGGCCAAGATATGACCCTGCCTTTCACCCTGCTTAATATTAAAATATTTGGACAATTTCCCCGCAAATAAAACAGAACTGGTTACTCCCTTAAAATAGTCTTTCATGATGCGCCACGTCTTCCCTTTTATGCCAAGTTTATACAGCTTGTAAAATAACCCATTGTGCCAGATTGTATTGAATGCCTTAGCATTATCACGAAATGTTGCATAGACTGGAGTATCTTTATCCATATAGTAGCATATAGATTCTTTGATACAAAACGCTGCAGTGATACTACCACAATTATTCCTGAAACCTTGTTGCAATGGATTTGGAAAATTAATGTGCTTAGAAAATATAAATAATCTATTATATATAATTTGCTGTAGGATTTTCTGAAGCACTGGAACTATAGTTATATCACGGTAGTTATTCATATCTAATTTGCTTTTCCCCCTCCTTTAAATATTGGTATTACTAAACCTTGTTTAAAATGGCATGGGTACTCCTTGGCCTCGTACACTTTGTTGAAGACAGTTTCAAGTAACTGTACACTGCTTTGAGTGTCCGCAAACAGTAAATGCTCGGCAACAATACCGTCATGACCACATGCCTTATTATTAATGAGAGAACTAATTGCACTAATGATTTCTTCTCTAGTGGGAATTTTGTCAACAACTTCATCAAAGTGGGAATGGGTTTCTATACTCTGTCTTTTAACTTCTGCTAACAGCATCTGGTAATGATTCTTATCGTACAGATAGGTATTGTCAGGTAGTGACAAATTGGAAAAATGATTTGACCATAAGTTTCTTAGAGAGTCGTGGTCGCGTATAATTTTTCCGTTACATTCAATTTCGTATATGTAATCACGTTTATGTCTTTTATTCCGTATAAACTTATAGAAAGTGGAAATATCGAGCTCTGCAGCCTTTTCAAGCTCACTGAACTGTTCTCTGACACACATTTCTTTTGCTCTCAGTAACTCTTTTCCAAACAATTTCTTCGCTTTCTTCTAGTTCGCGTATGATTGAAATTCCTTTCCTCTTGGCCTACCATCAGAGATCCATACCCTACGTTTCAGCCTCATTTCTGTATGAATCTTTTTTACGTTTAGTAGTTTCCAATAGGTGTTAGCGTATGGGCAAAACCTTTTTATGGGTAGAAACCTAGAAGCTGCGTCATGTAAAATCTTTACCATGTCTTGAATAATAATTTCAATATCGACATTTGTCACTAGTTCTGCCTTATGCAGTTGCGCTAAAAATTCATTGCGTGCTGCTTAGTTATACCTATTTATTTGTTCTGCCTATGCTTTATTCCAATTTATGGAGGGAATTATATGCATTGTAAACAATGATAATATTATATGCGAAAGGAATGACCAACTCTGTTTTTAAAGGATGATGATCTGAAATGTTCAAAGGATGGTCATCAATTATTCCGGCCTTGACCACTAAATCGAATTTGGTTTCTCGCAATAGCATATGCTCTATCAACGATTTGGATTTACCATCGATTGAGAAAAATTTATAGTCAGGTCCTTCACAAATAGATTGACTATTAACGGATATTAAGTGCCTATCGGTCAGAAACTTTTCTAGAATAGCGCCTCTAGCGTTTGTTGTTAGACAGTTCGTTTTGAAGCTAAGCAGTGAACTTAACTGGCCATTGAAGTCACCCGCGAGTATGGGAATGCCTTCTTTACAGAACATATCAAACTGGTCCTTTAATTCTTTCATTGTTTGATAGTAACTTGCAATAGGAAAATTAGTTGATGGCAAAAGTGCTCCGAATACAAAATATTTCAATTTATCATTACATATCACTTCTATCCCTAAGACTCTATTACTGCCGACGCTCAACAAAGGATTAACGCAGAGTGACTTCCTATATAGGATTGCTATTCCCCCAAACCCTGTATGTCTTATCCTTTCTTCCAAATTCACTTTTAGCCTATTGTCAGAGCGTGAGAAAGATTTAAACTGTGGATGTAAAATGTCTAGGAAGTTGAGTTGCTCCGGAAGAAGCCAGTACTCAGTAATCACTGCAATATCTACCTCATTTAGCAAAGAGTACAAGTTTAGTGCACCATACATGGCTCCTTTTACGTTCCATGTCATCAGACGAAATGTATGACTAGACATTTGTTGACTTAAAAAATAGATTTTCAACACAAGTTGTACAATGACTATTAAGTAGTTGACCATAATTTATGCATATATATGCGACTTACTGCCCCTTTATATAGTTCTACCTGAACCTCTTGGCGTCCTTATCACCGTAATCCTCATACCATTCTCTTGCCCATACAAAATCTGGCCAAAAACCTTTCTCTAAAACCTTCTCAAAGTCTAAGTCATCTACCGTGACTAAAGCAGTAAAAGTGTCCTTTCCTCCTCTTACACGCCAGTGCTTTAAGATCTGAGAGTCATTTATTTCTATTCCTTTGTTTCTGGCGTGCTTTTTTATACAAGTTCTCATCTCCTCTCTTGTTCTGTCAACCGGTATCCTGGACATTAGAACTCGACGTTCATAAGAGTTCCTCACTCTTTTTTGAGGTCTGCAGTTTCTGTTAGTTGTGATGACATCGATTGTTTCGCTTCCTTTATCCAAGTCTTTTGATGAGGTGGCTGAATTTTTTTTGAATGGTAATCTTCTTTCCCTGTCGATGTTTTTTTCTTGCATTTTCCCGTGCTGAGTATTTCTGTTCATGGTGATAACCACATTCTCCATTATCTTCAATTACTGTCAATTCTTCAGTTGAGGTATTGGGTATTGTGGACGGAGTCAGAACCACTTCTTCCCTTGAATTAGTGGATTTCAAGCGACCGCTTTTGTTCTTCGCCGTATATTCAGTTTGGTCCGATAAATACTTCCGTAGTTTTGTACGATGATGATTTAGATCAGTTCTCACATTCACCATATTTGCTGTTTGTGTTTCAGTTGAAGGTTTGACCATACGCACTATATCAGCTAGTGTTATTTGAGTCTGTGCATCGCATTTCGTGCTTACATTTTCTTTATCCTTATCACATACTCTATCTTCGAGCAGTTGATGTAAAAACAGTTGGTGACCTTTAATACTTTCCAACTGGTTATTCTTCTCCCTGAGTGATATTCTCAAGGCCAGATTGTCTTTAGATAACTTCTTTTCTTCCTCTTTGCATCTTTTTAATTCCGATTGTAGTCTAGTAGAGTCAACATCTCTAGCAAGCAGTTCTTTACGTATCTTGTCATGCTCAGTTTTAAATTCATTTCTGATGTCATCTTTCATTTGTTGAATACTGCTTTGTAGAAAATGTTTTAGATCTATTATCTTGTATAAATTCTCTATTGTTACAGAGCTGTCATTTTTATCAAGAGATGATACTGAATTGCGTTCGGAGTTCTGCATCACCTGTTCTGGTTCAAATTCTGATCGCTGTGACTGTTTGTTAGATCCTTTTCTTTTAGATACTCGGCTCACATATGTACTACTATCATGCATACCCTTGCGTGGTTTCTTTCTCGACGCGAGGCTTTTCACTTCAGATAAGTTGTTATCTCCTGCTAAGAAATGGTATAGAATAAATATATCCTCAGCTAATCTCTCATCTAGAGGCGCACTATCACACCTTACTGTCCTCTCAACTATACAAGTCACAGGATAATTACTGTTTTCCAATTTATCCAGGTCATGTAGTGATAGTCTAATATCTTTTAAATTCTGCTCATCCAATTCCAAACACATCTTCTTTTTGAAATCATCTCTGTCCAAAGTTCCAAATTTAGAATCGATTTGGAGGTATATATTTTTCTCAGTCTGAGTTGCTATCAAGTCTTCTTCTAAATCAGACTTTTCATCACCACTGTACCGCTCATCTATTTCTAGCTCGTCATCCATGTCTGTAGTTCACATCATCTATAATATCCTACTGATAAAGCATTTTGGTACGTTTCTAATGAAAATCTCCCAAACTTTAACCAAAAAACAAAATTATAACAAATCCTCCATGTTTCATATATCACTTAATATCCTCTAATTGTTAGGAAATTAGTCAGAACTATATATTCAATGATGAGCATTCTGATTACTCAAACTTAAATTACAAAAATTACATACTGCAGATATCTGCAGTTTACAAAATGATGTATGTATGTATGTATGTATGTATGTATGTATGTATGTATGTATGTTTTTATGTATGTATGTATGTATGTATGTATGTATGTATGTATGTATGTATGTATGTATGTATGTATGTATGTATGTATGTATGTATGTATGTTTTGTTTGTTTTGTTTTTTATTGTTTAACGCCATTTTTCAGCACAATATAGGCTATACATGGCGGCCAGTATCAATGGTGGAGGAAGAACCCGGACAACCCCCGGAAAGAACCACCGACCCACGAGAAGCTACTGGCAAGCTTGCTCACATAACTACATTTGCCGAATCTTAGACTCGAACACACGCAGACAGAGGTGAGATGGCAGTGGTCCGTAACGGACAGCGCTTTAGACCACTCGGCCACTCGGGGCCCCTATGTATGTATGTACGTATGTATGTACGTATGTATGTTTGCATGTATGTATGTATGTATGTATGTATGTATGTATGTATGTATGTATGTATGTATGTATGTATGTATGTATGTATGTATGTATGTATGTATGTATGTATGTATGTATGCATGATTGCATGCATGCATGCATGCATGCATGTATGTATGTATGTTTGTATGTATGTACGTACGTACGTACGTACGTATGTATGTATGTATGTATGTATGTATGTATGTATGTCTGTATGTATGTATTTATGTATGTATGTATGTATGTATGTATGTATGTATGTATGTATGTATGTATGTATGTATGTATGTATGTATGTATGTATGTATGTATGAGCAGCAGAGAGGGTGAATCCTACAACGTTTTTAGACAAAATTTGATTGAAATCCTAAAACGAGCCGTCTTATAATCTTATTTTAACCAAAAAAAGGCGAACCCTACAACGTTTTCAGACAAAAAATTGATTGAAATCTCCCTACGAAATCATTTTAACTAAAAAAATGAAAACGATTTTTTAATCAATTTTGGTCGCAACTTGTTGTCATCCACCCTCTCTGCTGCTGGAACTTTCAGTTCTGGTTAACAAAAATAATAAATGATTTTAACCAAATATTTGATCAAGTCCGATACGATATCGTGTCCGAGGATCATGCAAATTTATTGTTGCGAATCCGTGCGGAGTCGACTGAGCATGACTAAAGAAATCTCGAAATTGATTGAAGTCCATATCAGAACACCATGTCTGCCAAATATTTCTAAGAGTATGAGTATCAACTCCGTTGAATACAGAGAATAAATTGCAGTTATCTCTGATGACTTTTGGAACCTGAGTGTAGCGTTGAGTGACATATATCACGTCAGTGTTTTTGTGACGCCCACGGGAAAATATTCTAGCAGGATTTTTTTGTTTATCCAACATTATATCGTCGTATACGACTAAATTGTTAATATCTCCATCAATATCATCAATACTCGGTGCTTCATCGATATCGGTTATAAAATCAATGGCGTTCTCACCCTTAATTTCTGATGCATTCTCGTTAAAATCCTTTAACACTTCATAACATCGTTGATCATCTACGCTAGGGGCAATTAAATACAACTTATCCCGCTTCATCCATCTCATTATTAAATTGAGTAACAATTGCGTTTTACCGGATCCAGATGGCCCGATTATAATCATCCGGATAGAGTTTGGTAGCGCTGCATGATGCTTAATTGGTTCTCTTGTTTTAGTCGCTGAAAAATCAATTATATCCATATTTCTATACATAAATTATGGATCTATATTGTGTGAAGTGTAAAACGCGTACTGGCACAGATGATGTGACGACGATTACAACAAAAAATAACCGATCAGCGCTTTCTGGTAAATGCGTACAATGTAGTACAAAGAAATTTAGATTTGTTTCTAAACCCAAGGAACCTTTAAAAAAAAACGAGGAGGTGATATCGCAGCCAAATTAGCAAAACTCCCTGGAACCCCATGGGCAAAATACCCCGGAGAAAAGCACCTCCCAGGATATAGCTACTGTGGACCAGGAACCAGACTTGATATCAGACTCAATAATCAAAATCAACCCAACCCCGGTGAAGAACCAATAAACGCCATTGATAAGGCCTGTCACCTTCATGATGTTGCTTATAAAAGCAGCAATCTGCAAAACAGGCATCTCGCGGATGTGAAATTAATTCATGCGTTAAATGCTATTCCTGATAAATCCTTCAAAGAAAAATTGTCTTCATTTTTGATAAAATCGGCTATGAAAAGTAAATTGATGTTAGGTGCTGGTAATTAATAATATGGAATCAATTTATTATTCTCCGAGGGGATACTGGAGGGGTAACGCTGCAATCAATAAACTCGCTAGAGCTGCAAAAGTGAAAAAAACCACTGCGGCTAATTGGTTATCCAAACAGGCACTATGGCAAATTTATCTACCACCGCCTAAACAAATTCAATTCTCGCATTTTGATGTGACCGCTCCTAATGAAGTTCATCAGGCTGATATATTATTTCTGCCACATGATCGTGGTTACAAATATGCGTTAACCGTAGTTGATGTTGCGAGTCGATACAAAGAAGCAGAACCGCTGAAAACAAAATCAGCCACTGAAGTAGCTTCTGCATTTGAAAGGATTTATCGACGAGGTCCTCTGCACTGGCCAAATCTATTGCAGGTTGATCCTGGCAAGGAATTTCAGGGTGCAGTGTTATCTACAAAGAAACATCATAATGTCACCATACGACGAGGGCATACTGCGCTACATCGCGATCAGGCCATTGTAGAACGATTTAATCGGACGATTGCTGAGCGGTTATTTGGATATCAATACGCAAAAGAATTCATTCAAGAAAAGCGATCCAGTGAATGGGTTAAAAGTTTACCATCTGTGATTACTGCACTGAATAACGAGATAACTAGAACAATCAACATGAAACCTATCAACGCGATTAAAAAGAAGTCAATACCCGTACAACCACAAAAAGATTTCAAAGAACCAATTCTTGGTAGTAGTGTCATTATGAGGTACTTATACGAACCAGGAGAGCTTGAAGGGGGTAGAAAAAGGGCTACTGATCCTATTTGGAGCGTCACTACGCATAAGATATCTAGTATAACACGATCTACGGGTAGACCTCCAGTCTATAAACTGGATTCAACTGCCCCTCAACGAGGATTTACTCGACAACAACTACAAGTGATTCCCGAGGATACTCAATTGCCACCGCATGGTCTTAACTAGCACCGTTGCGTCTATTGCACTCAAGACAAGTCAACATCACATTATTTCTGACATGACCGAGATTTTTATTTTTTCTGTCTACGGTGAATTGGCGAGGATCCTTATCCGAATACTGCCAACGCATTATACAATTGCAACTCGCGCAGTGATTATTCTGTTGTTTCTTCAAAGTGATTATTAGTTCAGCATCAATATCAAATTCTCGTTGGTTTTTTTTTGTCCTGTTGTTTGTAACCGGAGAGTTTTTTATTAATGATGCTAACATCAATATCACTTATTGTTGTGTCATTATCATCGAAAACAACTCTTCGAAGTTGATTTATGTTTCGTACTCTGGATACTGCGAGATAGACTAAATTTGACCATTCGATGTGATTATCCACCATCCAAACAATTGTATTCGATATAGTCAATCCCTGTGAAGAGTGTATTGTTGCTGCGTATCCTAGCGTCCACGGGGATTTATTAGCACGCAATGCATCTTCAACGACATTGATATCAACCAGCACAATATCATTTAATACCAGAATTTGTTTTTCACTCTGTCCTGGAATATCAACTTCAATATTCTGTTTTCGTGTATCCGATGGCCTATAACAAAGGGGTACTGGAAGCGTTGCAAATTTTTCTTTATGCAATTCAAATAACTTCATCTGAAGTGTATCCCTGACTATTTTTCTACTTGCAATGATCAAATCGTTTGGTCTCCACGCTTCCCAGAAATCATTCATTGGGGTTTCTGAAATCACTTCACGCGCTATTTCGCATTGGATTCTATCCGGTTGTAATCTAATTAGCGCTTTGAACTCGCGTAATCGTTCATCAAGTGATCTATAATCAGTGGTGATTTCTTCATAGTAGTCTACAAAACCCTTTAGCCATTCATGTGGAGATGCACCGACAAATGGTGGTGGTTGGCCGTGATCCCCGCACATGACGACTTTTGTGTTTTTGTTTAACAACCACTCAAGAAATGTTTTTAATACATCTAATGACACTGTGCATATTTCATCCCAAATTATGATTTCAGGAATGAATTTATCACCCATACGCTCAGGAGTCCATTTGTCACCTTTCCATCGAAAAAAACTGTGATAAGTGCAAGCATTTACCCCTCGTTGTATCATCTCTCTGGCGAGTCTGTGAGTCGGTGTTAGCACAATCATGTTAGAAACGCTAGCGTTTCCACGACGAAATAATTCAATTGGACGAGTTGTCTTTTCTGACCCACCACAACCGTTTAAATAAACTGTCTTATATCTACATACTGGATCAGATACCGGTGGTGCATTAGAAAATTCTGATTGAATTTCAATACGGTTACAACAAAGATATTTATCATCCATGGCAACGTCTGCGGATTCACAATACTCATGTAGCATCTCCTTTTTAAATCGCCAACGCCCCCAATTTTCTTTGGGATCTGTGAATGCCGCTACAGCTGATTTGTACTTATTGTGTATATACATCGAATCAGTGGCCACTCTAACCGCGGTATTAGGAAATCTATTTATCATCGAAAATAGATTAATGCAAGCATAGGCTAGCATTGAACTTCTCAAATGTGTGTACTGGGAATTATATCCATCACAGTAGGTAACAACCGTACCTAATTTCTCACCATTGGATAGAAAAGCATCCTTACGGGATACAAGTTTTCCCTGTTTCATTAAATCCGCTACAATAAAATCGTATTCAGCGACATCTATGATCAACCGCGAAGAGTATTTTGCGTTATCGTATCGTCCACCCTGGGTAAATTTACCGATTATTCTTCTTCCGAGATCTTTTGCTTGTTCTTTTTTAATTTCAAATAACTTCTTAGACCAATTTATGATTTCTTCTTCACTGAAATCTGGAAACTGTTTTCGTAGTTCGTTGATTATTCTATCTAGATCGGGTTGTGGTAGCCAAACTTCTTTCTGAGCTCGATAGCATATAATAGCCTCGGAAACAATCAACGATATTAGCATACCACAATCAATCATGTATCTCAATAGCACTATTGGCATCCAGTGTTTTTCAGATAGGTGTCTACCGAGCCAAACATAACTACACGGATGTAACCCTGTAGCTAATTCGAATGATATCACACGAGCGAATCCGGTTAAATCAAAATCAGGCAATGGTCCATTAATCGCAACACGAGTCATTTCATGCGTGGGGTGTCCAAATCGTTTGAAGTACTCGCGCATTCCCCATACCCGAGAAAACTTCCGGGATAACACGCGGCTATATCAATTGAAATCATACCGTCACGTGAGTATTTCGTATTCCACAGTCCTCCATGACCAAATTCGACGCAACTCAATTTAACATCCTCGAGAAAATCATTTCGTGTTGGACGCCATGAGTTTTTTTCTCTTGCGAAGTGAGCTACCACTGATGGAATAGTAAAACTATCCGTGAGTAGTTTTTCATGGGAATTCTCCGGTGAAAAATCACTAGCGATTTTTCTCATTCTGTTATCTAATTCTTCAACGCGATATAATTCACCATTTGGTTTTACAAATTGATCGAATTCTTCATCACTTCTAAGTAACCACACTGACACAGGATCATCCTTACACAATGCATGAATAGCATCGAATAATTTCTCTTCATAGAAAACATCCCCGACGAACTCCTTAGGGATATATTTCACGGTTCGTTCTCGTGGAAATATTGTTACCGCAGGTGTCCACGCGTGTTTGTTATGATCAATAATCTGTATTGGTGCTCCATTTTTGTTATATTTCGGTTCGTATAAAACCTCTCCGGTTATCGTCATAACGGTTATTGGGAATCGTAATGATGTTTCTAATTTAGCTATATCAGAAATCTTTGCACCATGCTGTTTCACTGTCAGTTCCCACTCGGTTATTTTCCTACGTCGCAGATCAGTTAGTTTATTTCCTCGGGATGCATTTGTGAAGTGTTCTATTATTCGTTCTGCTACACAATTAAGCCCTGACGAATATTTCATAGGAGCTAGTTTTGCGATATCGGGTTTATCATTTAACGGATATATCCCATAAACCATTGCTGTTACGGGATAAGATCTTTCGTAGTATGGTTTATCAATCCCGGTTAGAATCCCTGGTTTGGAATCTCTACTCACAATGACAGCTTTTTTATTCTTGAGGATTGGTTCAAATGTATCCTTAATAATCCATTTGCCATCGACTTCGATAATGAATTTGATTCGGAAAAAAATGCCGTTTTTCCCCAACACGTGAAATTATCACTGCTGCTTTTTCATCACTCATGGTAGCGTCAACAACACCATCAATTCGAAATGTTGACCAACAATAAGATGCTCCATCACGCTTGAATTCATTAAAACAATCTCTGATTTTACTAATCATGGCTTTATCAAGAATTGTATTCTTTGGTGTATTAGAAACTATATCGAGATTGAATTGAGCATCTTTCCAAGGGTAATCTCTCTTGGACGTTTTTTTTGGTTTATCGAGATTAAATCTAGGATTGATTTTCAATAATCTCTTAAACTCTTTCATGTTTCCGTCTATTGGACGTTTTTTGGGTTTATCGAGATTAAATCTAGGATTGATTTTGTTACGTCTTTTTGGTTTATCGAGATTAAATTTAGGATTGATTTTTAATAATCTCTTAAACTCTTTCATGTTTCCGTCTCTTGGACGTTTGTTACGTTTTTTTGGTTTATCGAGATTAAATTTAGGATTGATTTTTAATAATCTCTTAAACTCTTTCATGTTTCCGTCTTTTGGACGTTTGTTACGTTTTTTTTGGTTTATCGAGATTAAATTTAGGATTGATTTTTAATAATCTCTTAAACTCCTTCATGTTTCCGTCTCTTGGACGTTTTTTGGGTCTATCGAGATTAAATCTAGGATTGATTTTTAATAATCTCTTAAACTCCTTATCAGCATTGAATTCAGCATTTTTCGAAGGCAATCTCTTGAACTCCTTCATGCTATACTAAAAACAAGTGTCTAAATGAAAGGTTTATGTATATTGAATCACTGCAATGGATCAGTCAATGAATTAGACAAATAGTATAGTATACTAATGAACCAGGAATTCAGACCACACCCAGTGAGTACAAATTATGAAGCATCCAGTGATGGTGTTGTAAGACACTGTAGACTGAAGAACCCAGTTGGGTGGGATAATGGTATGGGGTATTTGTTCTTTACTGTTGGAAAGAAGAAATATTACAATCATCGTTTCGTATTTGAATGTTTCAATGGATTGATCAAAAATGGTTTTGTTATCGATCACAAGGATTCTAATCCAAGGAACAATTCTTTATCAAATCTGCAAGCAATCACACAGAGTGAGAATTCCAAACGAGGAAGGACTGGCATTTGTTCAAAAAAAGTGAAACCAGTAAAATCTTTGAATACAACAACTAACGAAGAAAAAATATTTAAATCAATATATGAAGCCGGCAAGTATTTCAATATTTGTAGAGCCTCAGTACGATTCGTTGCAAAGGGGGTTTGTCGATCGGCTATTTCAAAAAAGACGGGACAAAAAATTCAATTTAGTTATGTCTAATGCGTCATATTTTTCATTTAGAAATATATAATTGTTATAGAATAATGAATTCTGAAAACATGAATAGCATTTTATCCGAGATTTCAAAATTGAAAAGTTGGGATATTGAACTATCAGATGGGTTAAATCCTGATCAAATCATGTCTGATTTTCAGGATATAGAATACGGAGTTAACAACAATAAATATATGCTACCAAAGAAGTATGCGCTCATCAAAAGAATTCAGAATTCTATTAAAGACTCTCTCGCATTTTCCAGTGACGTAAGTGTGTTCGCTCCGTTGTATACCATCGTAGAACGAATACGAAAAGAATTGGGGTACGAATACGAATTGAAAAAGGAGGTTAATTCTAAAGTTAGAAACCTACGGGCGTTAATTCAAGAAAATGAAAAATTTTGATTGACCAACCATTTATCATTATTTGATTGTGACCGTCCCTCATAGAGATTTTAATTTTTTTTTAGCATTTTTTGATTAAAAATGTCAAAATCAGTGATCAATGGAAAAGTGGGGAAAGTGACATTATTATTATTTTATATACAATTTGGACACTTTCCCCATCGATGAACGAAGGTGTATTATGATGAAATAACACTTCCACGATGGTGTTAGGTCGGATTGAAAAATTGTTTTGCAATTGAAAAATTGTTTCTGATTTTAAATAATGGTCAATGAAGCATTAACAACCCGATTGGCTCGTGAACGACTGGATGCAATTAAGAGATTTGTACCAATTCGTGACTCTGTACGGAATAAACTACAACAACGACAACAAGCGCAGACTGACTTTTCTGTGTCAAGTGAACAATTGTTTACTCCGATAACAAGTGCGACCAAAGATGTGAAAAAGTTAACTGAAGCAGCGATATACGGAGATATTCCTGAGCGAGAACGAGTAAAGAAGGCGCCGCTGCTTGATACGCTTGAAAAGATAGCAGCAGAGACCGGACAAACACGCGCAGGGATACAACAGTTATCCAGTGATATAAAAACTCAGCGCGAGTATGAACAATTAGCTGATATTGATGATTCTGCGCCTGAACCACAACCTGTTGATGTCGTCACCCCAAAAGGTATCCCCTTTATAGACAAATTCACCGAAGGAGCTATAACAGAAATCAAAGAATATCAATTAATAAAACCCAACGATTATGCGGATTTCGGCGTTTTCGCTGCCCAAAAATATTATTCAAGGGAAGAGTTTTTAAAAGACGAGTATAAAAACAGTAGAATTAAACGAGACGACTGGGTAGATTGGTTATATAAAACGAATAAGGGGATTACTGGTAATTTTAAAAAGGATACAGTTGAGTATAGATCTTTTAAAGTAGGAGTTGATAGCTATGGTATACAAAAACAACAAAGTCGAGGCCGACAAAGGCAATTACTTGATGATAGTGAGGGCGCAACTGGTACAACTGAGGAAACAAGCGGAAAAGGATATTCGATTGGAAATCCAAAGGATGTCTTTGACTCTACCACGACATGTCCTGGTAGTGTTATCAATGATATATCACGATTAGAAGTTCTTGTAGGAGGTTTCCGAGCTGGAAACAACTCACCGGAAATAATTAATGAAGCAGCTGATATCTGTAGACGATTATTTCAGGGTGGTATCATGGATATTAAAACATATCGAGATTTCATTGGCGAGTTAGTAGAGGATTATCACAGTGATTAATCACCGGGATTGAATAAAAACGCTAGCGTTTCCAATTGAAAAATGGTTTCTGATTTCAAATAATGATCATACACTACAATCATGATAAACCAACCCCCGTCTATGTAGTTAATTCACGGTTTCCGGTTTATAGAGCATACTACGGAGATGGTTTAGGCAATACCATTGCAGGGTTATTTGCGAGAATGGCTCCAAAAGTGATGCCGTTAGCTAAGCAACTAGGAATGAAAGCAATTGAAGTTATTCGTGATAAGGGTATTGGTGCTGTTGGAGATCTTGCTGGAAAAGCATTTTCAACTGCGAAGAATAAATTAACATCATTAGTGAAATCACGAAGTGATTTACGAAAAAAGAAACCGTTACCATCTACAGCGGAAATGCCTGCAAGTGTTAGTAGAATTATAAATAACGCAGTAGACGAAAAATTAGCGTCGATGGCTTTAACCCCCGACCAAAGCAATATTGCAAATATGATAGCAGGAAGTGGCTTTAAAAAACTACGACGATGAAAATCGTTTATGATTTCACGATTTAGACTCTGATAAATAGAATAAAATGTTCAAAAAATCACATGATCCGGCGTTTGATATAGACGCCCCAGTTGGCAAGGATGATTCTGTACGCGATTATCAATATTACGCCTATCATGCCATAGACTCAAATAGTCGAGCAAGAATTGAACTTCAAGTCCATGATACCAGTAAATACTTTTTGCCCTGTGAAGCGTTTATTGAAGTAGAAGGAGAACTTGTAACAGCTGATGATACTCCTGCTGTACCAGCACCGTATCCAGATGGTACTCAAGTCGGTTTTGTCAATAATGGTATTATGGCGTTATTTGAGAGTGCTGGATATCTCATTGATGGAAAAGAAATTGAGTCCATAGATCGCGATGTTGATATGGCTACAACAATAATCGGGTTAGGGAGATATTCCGATGATTATACAAGATCAGCAGGACCCTCTATGATGTTTGCAAAAGATGGTAAGAATACCGCTGGAGGAAATCCATTTGTTGTAAGACGACCAAAAAAACGTGATAATAGTGATGCTGATGTCGAGAATATGATTATAAACAACGACGTTAATTTCAATCTAGGAGCTGCAACACGAAACTCAATGTTGCAAGGAGCGCGTAAATCATTTTCATGCGCGATTCCACTGCATCACATATTTGGATTCTGTAGAAACGTCAGAAAAGTTATCTACGGGGCGAAGCATACAGTATCGCTTGTACGAAAGAGTGATGATAGTGACGCAATCTGGAGGATTCCAGCAGATGTTGCAAATCCAAATGCTGATGCCGGTAAAGTCAATTTAACAAAAATATCATTGTGGATGCCAGTGTTGACTCCAGCAATCACCGCAGAAGAACGATTACTATCATTTATGGACCAAGGAGGAAAGTCGTTGTTGAGTTGGCTAACCGTGAGTACAGATGTTAAACAATCAAATATCAACGGGTTATTCACTTGGAACTTAGCATCAAAACAAGGCGTTTCTGCGCCACGTCATATATTTATTGCGTTACAGGATAACACACGAGTTGGCGATCAACGTTTCAGTCATATGATATTTGATCAATTAGGTGTGAAAGACGTCTCACTGAGAATAAACGGCCAACAGGAACCATCCGAGGATATACAACTTAATTACACAGAAAATCATATTGCACGCGTGTATCATCGTCTGTTGTCATTTATGGCACGTGATCAAAATGTCGATACTGGTTTGCAAATATCACAATATGATTTTAAAAATCTGTATCCGATCTATTACTTCTCACTGGAACATCTCGATTTAACAAGACAGTCCGTCGTTGATATACACTTTAGAGCTAATGTGACTCGTGGTGCTTTTGCTAATTATAGAGCGGTTGCTGTCATTCTCAGTGATAAATCAATGCTACTTGAAGGTGTTGGTGGAAGAATGAGAGTGGTAGATGCCCCAGTGGAAAACATGTAAACGATTTAGAATCAATCAATTATGTATAATGTCATATAGTGTTATTAGTGTTGCGTTAACTCCCGGTCAATTAAAAAAATTGCAATCGGAATCAGCTAAAAAATGTGGAACCACAATCACGTTGAAACCCAACCAAATGACTGGTGGTGCAAATAAACTATCGCTGACAACTCGTCAAATAAAACATTTCAATGATGCACTTGCAGCCAAAAAAGGTGTTCAGATTACTCTCTCTGCAGCTGCTATCAAAAATATGATTAAAACAGGCGGTATATTTCCGTTGTTAGCTGCGATTCCAGCATTGATTGCAGCAGCAGCCGCAGCGGTGGCTAAAGCGGCAGCGTTAGGAGCCGTTGGTACTGCAGCAGGAATGGCACTAAAGAAAGCAACTGGGAAAGGATATAAAAAAAGGGAAAGGGTCTAAGACTACCAGGAACCCCGTATTCGTGGTACAGCGGGAGATCCGTGAACGGATCGGGTCTAAGACTACCAGGAACCCCGTATTCGTGGTACAGCGGAAAGGGTCTAAGACTACCAGGAACGATTTATTAATTGAGGAACCTATGGTTCCCATGTCCAATTTTGATTTAATGGATGCTGCTAAAAAACTAGCCATTAAAAACTTCAGAGGTGTCTTTATGAAAGATCAATTACCACATCAACCAAACAACACTGAAACCGGAATCATTAATTTAGATAACAGCACCGGACCTGGAACTCACTGGGTTGCATACGCTATTGATCCACGTGGGATTGTTTATTTCGATTCATATGGATTAGCCCCACCAAAAGAGTTTATGCGGTATATAAAAACCCTTCCAATGAAGACTTGGTATTCTACGCTACCAACACAAACGATGATTGACCCACCAATATGTGGCAGCGAAGTATTAAATGTCCTTGACGCTATTTCTAACTCCTTGAGTAACCCAAGCGGAAAACCACCACATGTTGTCGTGAATGAATACACTAGCAATCGCTTTTTAGAGAGAGAAAGAGTTTTACAATAACATGATTGATATTTGGGGGAGATCTTTGAAACCCAAACCCGATGACACTGCACCACCTGATTATGTCAAGGATGTAAAAATACTAATCAAAGATGAAATAGCTGAGACGTTAAATTTAACAAGTGTTGACCCGAACGAAATAGTTGTATTTCAGGACAAACAGGGTAAATTGAAATCCAGTGATGTGTCATTGGATGATATTTTAGTTAAACAACGAAACGCAATCGAGAACACCGTTGCGTTATTTTCCGTTCAGGGTAAATTGAAAACCAGTAATATTTCTCTGGATGATATTTTGGTTAAACAACAAAACGCAATCGAGGATACTATCGCGTTATTTTCCGATCAGGGTAAACTCAAACCGGGTGTACTCGTTTCGACGATTACAGATCGATTAGAACTTCTCAGCGATGTGGTAAACAATTCTGTGATTGTACTAACAACACTTGAATCTAAAATTGAAGAAAACGGAAATTTTTTTTCAGTTTTTCGTAGAAACATCATGGATAAATTTATTGGAACCACGTTGGATAAAATTGAAATAAAACTCCCTGATATTAAAAAATTCATCGATGAGACGAAAAACTTCATCGAAGCCGTCAAAGGTGATTTTTCGAGGATGATAACAATCATTGAAAAAACAAAAATTCCTCATGAGAAAACCAACAACGTGGTATACACAATCCAACACGGATCATTTGAGTGGACACCTGCAAACAACAAATTAGATATCACAGCTACTATCAAGGGTATTTATCGATTAACACTAGTAACACCATTAACTCAATTTAATATATCATCGTCGAGTTCATCCGGGGTCAACAATACGATTTCAACGATCATCGACAAGGATAAAACTGAAAAGTTCACGATAACATATACTGATAAAAGTTTGATTGGGGTTTCAGTAACCTGGTATGTTGAATTCGTAGCGAATTTAAGTAAATAACTAAATTGAAAGGATTTCACAATTGAAAACGCTAGTGTTTTTAAAATAAAAATGATTTCATCAACTCAATGTCGCTATGATCAGGTCAGAGAATTTCAGAATAGACTCAAAACCCTCACTGAGGAGTATCAAATAAAAATAAAAAAATACCGACGAAGAATCACCGCAATTGATGTTATTATGTACTCGGTGTCAAGCGTTCTCGCTGGCGCCGGAATAATACTTGCATCGGTTACAATGATTGCCCCGGTCGTAGTTCCAATTTGCATTTCTGCGGTGGCTACAATCGGGGGTATATCAACCGGGATAGCAAAAAAGATATCATCATGCAGCCAGAGTAAACTGCAGAATTACTTACTTCAATTTCATATTGCATCAACCGCATACTCGCAATTATCATTGATGATATCGTCGTCACTCGATAATACAATTATATCAGATAGTGAATTCTCAGCGATGGTCAGTATTTTTGATTCCGCGATATCGAAATTAGAGCGACAACATGAGTATAATAACAATGACAACACCGATGGAATCAGAAAACACGAACCCAAAAAACAAAATGATCTCAATAATATCAACATTACCAGATTGTGAGTTCTCAGTGATGGTCAGTATTTATGATTCCTCGATACCAAAATTAGAAATACAACATGAGTATAATAACAATGACAACACCGCAGGAATTACTTCAACAAATAGTGGAGAACACGAACCCAGTACAAACAAGCATGATATCAATAACATCAACGAATCCAGAATTCAGTGTGAATTTCCCCTCTCCGGTCCCAGTGAAGGAGATAGCGCTAGCAAAACTACGAATGTATCACAGTTGGCCTAATATCAGATCAAAATCATTTGGTGGTCAACAACCCAATAATTCTTTAGTGTTTGCAAATAAGAATAAACCCGACGGAACCCCAGACTGGAAAGTTGTTTCGATACCAACAGGGTCATACCAAATAGAACAAATCAATAATGAATTCGCGCGTAGAATAAAATCGATTACTGGAGTAGAGTCAAAAATCGCTATAACAGTTCATGAGCCGACGCTATCATCCGCAATTGAGATAAGCACAGAAGGATACGTAGTAGATATCTATCAGAGTTCTATTAGAACCGTACTGGGATGGCCTGAATTACCACCATGGGGGAAAACCGTTGATTTACCAGAACCACAAAAAAATGATTATGTCACCGACGTGATAAAACCCAATAATCCAATAAAGAGTTATAAAGATCACAGAATTACTATAGATTTTTTTGATCTCGTATACCAAGCAACTGGGAAAGAGA